>OZ026500.1:14070092-14325092 GCA_964019985.1 Aurelia sp. 4 Dawson et al 2005 | reverse complement strand
TCAATAAGGTATATGCTAAACAAAAGGGGCCCCAAGACCGAATCAATCTGGTTTTTGATTATTGCACTCTGTGGTACTTGTTTCATGTAATCATATGAAGTAATTCATGATGGGTGAATTCTAATGCATTACAAAATACCAACGCTTGCTCCTGAAAGAACCTACCTGACTGAACCAAATATCTTGCATATGTCATCAACCAAAAATGATATTCGCTTGAAGATTCAAGAGCCAATGCAGAGCACAGTTGATTCTAGAAAAGAATAAACCCGAGGAATGTAAAGTGACTGATAGGCAGCAATAAAACGAATACAAGGAACGACAACTACGAGAAAACAACACACTATATGGAATCGAAGCATACTAAAATGATTCAAGCCACTAGTTTGATTTTGATTTAAGAGTTTCGTTTCTTTGTTTTTAAGGGAGAGCTCTCTCTCTATCTACTTACAAGGCTCCTCCTTACTCAGTCATTTATAAATACAATTTTGTAATGTTTTTATTTTTCTCTTATTGTAGTTTTATTGTAGTTTGTTTTGCTGTAGATGTGTATTTAAACTTTTTTCCGTAGTTGTGTATTTATAAGTGCATGTAAGTGTAGAAATGTAGTATTGCAGTTAGAAATGATTGATAATTCATTTCAAACTGAATCTGAAGCTGAAACTGAAAGCACATGCTTTCGAATTCGACCCTAGTAGGTATCAGTATTTCCTGTTGACGTCGATCAATCAATCAAAAAAGGCTCGGTACATTTGTCTTTGCATGGCTATTTGTATTTCTCTCTTTACGATGATTTTGCAATTTTCATGCAGGCCACAAAAAGCTGCTTTTTCCTCATAATTTTCAAAATGAAAAAGCGAGTCGATTCTCCTATCTCATAGAGGAGCAAACAAAACATTCGTACGTTGTAAGATTACAAGCATATTTCAAACAGTAACAACGGAGTGGATTCACGCCATCCACAAAAGAGAAGAAAATAAACGGCATATTTCCAACACAATAGAAATTACAGGTTGTTTACAGTCTCCTGGCCTAGCGTCTTCAAACAAGATAAAAAAGAAAACAAGTTTTGATATTAATAAGGACATATTTCATTCAAAATGCCCAGTAGAACAAATCGACCTACCGTCTACGATGTACACGAGGAATTTATCGCACCCCAGTAGATAAGAAATATTTGACTCTGATTTGATCAATAATGTAATTTAGATTAGATAATAATCTTCGTTATTTAAGACAGAAAGCTTTTGACTTAAAGTAAATTCTGATTGCAAGCTTTTAATCCGGGGCATCATCCGCCCTGAAAATGTAACTTAGTATGTTGAACCATTCTAAAAATAAGGTATTTTGGCACTGTGTCCCCCATCCCTCTTCTTTTCTAATGTTGAAGTCAGTAGGAAAAGTTGTAAATTGTTCGTTGGCAACAGGAGTCACGTTTGTTTCCAATCAACAGTACAATGGGAGGAGGGAGCAAAACCTTATCCTCTTCTCAAAGGCTCAAAGAATTTGCAAATGATTTTAGACTTTAAGATCGCCATTGTTTATAAATGAATGTGGACATGTTCAGCCCAGTCCCCTCCCTAGCGATGCCTTTGAGCTACATGTTACGAATTTTGACAATCAAGAGTGGAATATATGGGACAAACGTGTATAACAAAGTCTCGAGCAGTGCTACATGTCAACTAAACGAAAAGATCGTACCTCTAGATGATTTATAGTGCAAATCAGTTGTTTACTTGAAGTCATTCGTAAGTCATGCGTTGTCTGCCTCATTAATCTGAAATAAGATGGAGAAATCTATCATTATCTATGCAAACTTACCAAGTACAGACGAAAATAAACTAGTTTGGCGGAGGAGCGAAACTACGGCTTGTAATCAGTCTATACTTAAGCCTAGTCGCATCGACTTAGCTTGTCGGCCCCTCCCTTAAAGACCCTCTGCTAGCATATAGAGTACCATCGCCCTGAATCGCCACGCGTTCTCCGAGATCTAGGCTTGTTTACAAACTTTTAAAAATGGAACAGTCTGGCACTAGTAAATGAAACTAAAGCACGAAAATGGTTTGTTGATGCCACATTCTTGCTCTCTGACTGTTCTTGCTTGTTTCTTTGCCTTTGTTTACATGCTACGAAGAAGTTCTCAACGTACAAGAAAAGTAATGGTAAGCGTTCGTTCATGTCTCCAATTCTTTTTACAAGCCGGGGTTTTGTTTTGATTCATTTTCATTGATCAAATACGGGCATAGAATAACTTGTTTCAATAGTTTGTTCTGCCTTTTTGAATGAAATATTTGAAAAGTCCTTCAAGTTGTCGATTGCCATTTTGTTCAGGGGGTTTCTATTCCAAAGCGAATGGATTGGCTAAAAATTGCCCTGAAATAGACCATTCCCACGATTACGTCATCACTAGTGCGGCGCGCAATGCATGTCGGTACTTGTAGTTAAACACCTGGCTGACTTACTGTGTTTTGTATAGGAGGTGTATAGGGAAATTGCGGTTTGGAAATGTCGAAGGAAAATTCCAAAAATCGGCTAAATTCCACAAAGAACATGTTCCTAGATGTTTCAGAAACTCTAGCCCTGGGCTCAGTGACCTAAAGTTCAGGTAACGGAAGTTTTCGTGAAGAAAGTCAACGAAGACTGCGTGCGGCCTAACATGAACACTGCCGAAGACTTGAGAAGCCCAGCAGAGAGGGAGAGAAAGGGTGGCACTTTTACCCTGAATCAAAAAGTGAGTTTATTGACTTGTGTAGCGACGGGACCAATGGTAGTTCGAAGTTTCAATCTTATTGACCTCTGACTGCAATCGCACGAAGGCAAAACTTCTCCCTTGCGTATTGAACACAATAAAGTTCACCAAAGTCAAATTGCTGCATTTTTGGCTATAGTTACATTGAAAACTATTACCCTATTGAGAACCTGAAATTGAGTATATTGCACTGTGATCCAGATTTCACCTTTTGTGTAATTAATGTGAAAAAATGAATTTTCTAGAATCCAATCAAATGTATTTTTTCCTTGTTCTCCACACTCTGAAGCATATAAATTGCAAACAATTTTCAAATCAAGCAACAGGAGCCCAAGAAATAATTTTTTGAAGTTAGGCCTAAATTGGGTAGTGTAAGCTTCTGGCTAGACTTGACAAAGTCACAAAGTAGCATGAATTTTCAAATTTCCATTTCATCGCTTGTATGTGCCCGATTTGAATGATCTTTTTTTTGTTTGGTAGATTGAACCTTGTAGAATGTGACTTTGATCCGTTGATCAACGATTATGGCCTTAGAATGTGGAAATTTTTTGAATTCATAATGGCAACCAACTATTGAAAATCACGTTACCTGAATTATCAAACCCGATTTCAAGACTGAATACAAAAAATCTATGTTTCAGAAAACTTTGAAAACCTATTTCAAAATGGACTTAAGCCTATTGCTGACACTGTTGCCAAAGCGCTAAGTAGAGGCTCGACGTAAAAAATTTTCGCGATTTTTTTACGGAGTCAAGTGAAGACGGATTTTGTGACAAATTTTGTCGACAACTGTAATTTCACTGCAGGCAAGGATGGATGCTTGATGAGACAACATTTTCCATCATTTCAAGAACAAGAAGCAAAAAGGAAATATTGGTCATTCCATGAATATGATTTTCGCGTTTTTCGCGTTTTCTAACGTCATTCACTTGTTTTTCATTCATTCATCAGAATAATGTGATGAGTGCCTATTTGATTTAGTGCCGGATAGTTTTAAATTCAAACATTTAAGTATAATAGCAATGAGAAAAGTTTATTTCATCCAAAGTCCGTCTCAAATTCAATGTCACTTGAAAATACCCGTGAATATAAGAAAATTGGACTGTTTTCCATGAGGAATTTTTCCGTCCTCGAAAATCTCACTTAACATCTCATTTGAGATAGACTTTGATAATCAAGCATCGAAATCTGCTTACCTAAACATTTTCTCTGGTAAGTCATGACAGTGCAACACTGTAACACAGTGGTTTGAACCCGGTGGTGGATGCAATATTAGTAAAGATGTGACACCACACTCATCCATTATTTCGTTGAGAAAGGGGTATGTTTGAACCAAAATCCTAGGATGTAGGAACTCAAATGAAGGGGCATTTTGTTCCAGAAAATATCCCAAAAACAGTTAAATGCTGATGGAGTCGAAACCCTGGAAAATAGTGAAACTCGCCTGGCCTAGAAACAATTTTATACCTTACGTTGTATGGGTTTCTGCTGTTTTTCAATGAAATATGCCAGTAAAATGAATGGCAATACAATGCAAAAATCGCAGAGCTTTCTCTCAGAACCATTATTTCTACCGTACAGAATTCTTTAGGGTTCACAGATAGTCCTCTGAAAGTTGGTTACCTCCGTATTTTCCATGATTCAGGGTCTTCGCAAACTAGATAGTTAGAGAAAAAGGCATTCTACGAAATAGTATGGACGAGCGTGTTGTACCCCTTACTATTGAATTGCACCCACCGGGGGTTCGAGCAAAGTCCTGCTGTGAACCAAAATTTAATGAAATCACTTTTTACTTAAAATTTTTTTTTGATCCTAGCAATAATCATTCCTGAAATTCTTAGCGAATGCGCTATAAAAATGTGTACTCATATGCATGAATGAAAGAATGAATAAAACAAACAACAAGTGTTAGAAAACGCGAAAATTATATTCATGGAATGACCAATATTTCCTTTTTGCTTCTTGTTCTTGAAATGATGGAAAATGTTGTCTCATCAAGCATCCATCCTTGCCTGCAGTGAAATTACAGTTGTCGACATAATTTGTCACAAAATCCATCTTCACTTGACTCCGTAAAAAAATCGCAAAAATTTTTTACTTGAAGCCTCTACTTAGCGCTTTGGCAACAGTGTCAGCAATAGGCTGAAGTCCATTTTGAAATAGGATTTCAAAGTTTTCTGAAACATAGATTTTTTGTATTCAGTGTTGAAATCGGGTTTGATAATTCAGGTAACGTGATTTTCAATAGTTGGTTGCCATTATGAATTCAAAAGATTTCCACATTCTAAGGCCATAATCGTTGATCACCGATTAAAGTCATATTCTACAAGGTTCAATCTACCAAACAAAAAAAAGATCATTCAAATCGGGCACATACAAGCGATGAAATGGAAATTTGAAAATTCATGCTACTTTGTGACTTTGTCAAGTCTGGCAAGAAGCTTACACTACCCAATTTAGGCCTAACTTCAAAAAATTATTTCTCGGGCTCCTGTTGCTTGATTTGAAAATCGTTTGCAATTTTATATGCTTCAGAGTGTGGAGAACAAGGAAAAAATACATTTGGTTGGATTCTATAAAATTCATTTTTTCACATTAATTACATGGCGTGGATCACAGTGTATTGCTTATTGCAAGGAGGACAATCCGAGAATTTACCCTAACTCTCAACTTTGTTAAGTTTTGAGATTGTCAAATTCTGTTATTAAATCTGGCAGTACATATCGTAGTTTGTTGTTCGAAACTCGTGATTTCCGAAAATCTTTCGCGCTTATCCAGTGCGTCCATGCTTTACATCAGTCTTTTGTTTTGAGCATCCTTTCCAACTGAATTAGCATTAGATCTAGATTTAAAGTTCTGGCTTTCAGTCAGTAGTAATGGATTCAGTAAACAGCGTGTGAATCCGAAAACGATCACCTCCCTTTCCCTTCCATCGCTCTCAATGATTGCTTAGGCCACACTGTGCTTTCGTCAACTCTTACCACTAAAACTTCCTTTAGCCACTCTTTGGTCAAAATAAATCCTTGGCTTGAGTTTCTAAAGTACCTAGTGACATGTTCCTCTAATAATGTAGTTGCCTTTTCGGATTTTTCCTCGATATTTCTAACGCAAAACATAACTTTCCACTCGCTTCCCTGACACTTCCTATACAAAGCATACCAACTCGGCCAGGTTTTAACTACAAGTACCGACATGCATTGCGCACCACACTGGTGATGACGCAATCATGGGAATGGTCTCGCGTTGTGAATAGTGACCTCCCCCCTTTCCGTTGGACGACTTTATGAATAAAAACAGGTGGTAAATAATATTTTGATTCTAGGAACACATTTCCGACTTGGTGACATTTCGTGGAGTTGGAAGAGGAGCATTTTTGGAATAACGCAATGACGGTAGTGTGCATGAGAGGTTAAAAATGGGGAGGAACGAAAGGCTTTAATTTTCCATCCGATCAAAATGCAATTAATATTAATCACGTAGGGGATGTGACCCTAGAATATAGCTGTTTTGACAGTACAGTGCAATTTTCCTTGAGGATAGTGCGAGCATTCCTTGCTAAGCTACTAGGGATGGTTCGTGCGAGATATGGGAAGTACAGTCGTGACCAAAAGTTTAAGACCACATTTTGTTAACAATTGTTCTTGGGGTAACGAAATAGAACCCTGCCGCTTTGCCTGATTTACGCTCTTGGAGCTGGTTTAGGACAACTTTCTATGTAAATTCCGAATTTTGATGCTGCTTTTTAAATTCCTGCGCCTTTTTGCTAGGACGTCACAATGAAATCCATAGAAATTCTCGTAAATTCCAGTGTCTCTGCCGAAAAGGGGTGTGGCCTGAAAATTGTGTGACTCAGCTGGATTTTACATCAATGTATGCAAAATTCATTTCTATGATTAGTTTGCAAAATATCGAAACCTTGCGAAAAATATTGCTTCAGGGAAAATGGTAGTAGATAGTCTTAAGCCTAAAGCTTTGGACAAAAGTTTAAGACCATGCTTCAGGGAAAATGGTAGTAGATAGTCTTAAGCCTAAAGCTTTGGACAAAAGTTTAAGACCATGAATAACCATTTTCCCTGAAGCAATAGTTTTCGCTAGGTTTCAATATTTTGCAAAATAATCATAGAAATGAATTGTGTATAGGTTAATGTAAAATACAGCTAAGTAACACAATTTTCGGGTCACACCTTTTTTCGGCAGAACCACTGGAATTTCCGAAAATTTCTTTATATTTCATTGTGACGTCACAGCAAAATGGAGCATGAATTAAAAACAACATCGAAATTCGGAATCTGCATAGAAAGTTGACCTAAACTAACTCAATGAGAGTAAATCAAGCAGAGCGCTAGGGTTCCACTTCGTTATTCCAAGAAAAGTTGTTGACAAAAACGTGGTCTTAAACTTTTGGCCATGACTGCATGTCCTGGATATGTCCGTTGCAAGGGCCCCTTTCAAAATGCCTCAAAAAGCGCCTCAACACTCAATCAAATCGAAGAACGAGAACGATTCAGGAAGAAATAGACTTCCACGAGACGTAAGACTGATGTCTGTTTTTTGGATTCAAACTAAGAATGTCTCTCAGTTGTCAAACTATACCCCTTGAGATATTTTGACTGATGCCTGCTTGGCAATTTTCGATGAGAAACAAAAAGCTTTCTGGCTAAAGACGACCTTTCTTCGTCTAGTTAAGGGGAAATTTTAGTTTCATTTCATTTCATTTTATAATATTTATACAGGGTAAAACATTTAGCTAACTGGTTTACAATGTACCCTGTTAAAAAATACTTACAAAAGAAAAGAATCTAAATTTACACATAAATCAAAAATAAAACTACAATCAATAAGATCTATACAGCTATTAGCAAAGTGTATAAAAAATTATAGATCTGATCATGATATGGTAGAATGTGATGTGAGAGAGAAATTAGCTAGATTCGAGGTTTGCTATGCTTTTTTTGAACGTTTTCAAAGTCGGGGACAATTTTGATTCTAGGCTGAGACAGTTCCACATTGTCGCGCCTTTATATGAAAAGCATTTTTGGCCATTTGCAGATTTTCGCAAGGGAATTTCTAGATCAGATCTGGTATTGCGTAATTCTCTCTTACTTCTATCCGACAGTCTTGAGAACATTTCTGTAAGGTAAGTGGGAGCCAGATCATTGATAGATTTGTATACCATACTCAATGTCTCCATTCGAATAATTTCACTAACAGTGAGCCATCCAAGTTTCTTGATGATAGGCTTTGCAGAAGCATCATATATACTGTTAGTAACTATTCTTACACCCGATTTTGAAGTTTTTGTCGTTCGTTTATTGCTGTGGTGCCACAGCTTCCCCATACAGGGCAGCAATATCTAAAATATGGTTCTACAAGACTTTTATACATACTTTGTATTGTGAGAAGAGGGAGATACTTTTTGGAGTATTTCAACATCCCTATTCCTCTGGAAACTTTTTTCTTAATAGTAGAAATTTGTTCTTTCCAGTTCAAGTGTTGATCAGCCATTACTCCTAGATATTTTGCCTGCTTTATGATAGAAACAGTTTCTTCCCTTACATTAAAGAGAGGCTTTACTCCCTCTACCTTTTCCATGTCGTTTAAACGCTTCCTACCACCTATCACAAGACTTTGTGTCTTGGTCACATTTAGGGACAATTTGTTTGCATTAAGCCAAGATTTAAGATATCCGAGGTCCTCGTTGACGCATTCATTTATCAAGGGAATGGACTTTGAAGAGAACGAAAGGCTTGTATCATCCGCGTACATGTTGACATGTGAGTGTCTCAATGAGAAATGAAGATCATTTACGTATATTATGAAAAGTAAAGGTCCTAGGCAAGAACCCTGAGTGTGTAGAACAAGTTGTGTAGAACAACATAACTTTGTGTAGTACAACACTCACCTATTTGCAGGAGTTTGTACAGAGTTGAGTAACCCTGTAGGCTTCTGTCCTGGCATACAACCATGATACGATGATGAAACTTGCAATGGATCTTCTGATGCTGCAACTTGCGTCCTAACCAAGGAATAATACAAAATTGTGATAAAAGATAAACTGAGCCGATTGCTAGAAATGTTAAACTCAAGGATCTTCTTACATCTTGCGGAATGATCCCGTGAAATAAAATAGAAACTCTGAGAAATGGAACACAATATAGGAAATATACGACCTAAGTTTAAAGCCTGCATTCCACATTATCTCAGTGGTCTGCGACCTACTGCGACACATCGGCGACGTGTCCCCGATCAGTCGGCAACATATGGAAACGATCACTCATTTCATTTCATTTATTTCATTTCATTTACAATTATTTATACACGAAAAAAAACCCTTCAGCAATTAATATAAAAAACCTACTCACAAATTTAAATCTAGAAATCAAATTCCTAAAAAGCCTAAAATCCTACATTCCTAGTCTGCTGTTGTTCCAGGGGGTCGTGTTTTAAAAATGAGTCTAGCCCTTTAAATGCGTTTTTAGTCTTTGTTTAAAACGATTTAAAGTCGGTAGCTCACGAATCGTGGGAGGTGTATCATTCCAGACTTTCAGCGATGCATAGTGAAAACTCTTTTTGAAAAACTCTGTCCTGCATCTAGGGATTTGAAGATCCTGAGAATTTCTCGTATTGTATGAAGAAAAACATGATCTGGGCAAGTATTTATCAAAAAGGTTTTCAGGACATAATCTGTTTACGATCTTGTAGGTCATCACGTTCCTGTCATAACGGATAATATTTTCTACATTTAGCCAGGAACTAGACCAAAGATCTTTAATTTTTGCGTTCTCTATTATTGACCATGCTCGGGATTGAAGACGTTGAAGAGCAGCTAATTTTGTTTTACACAAGCTACCCCAAATAACGTCGCCATAACGCAGATGACTCTCGACAAGAGCATAATACACACTGCAAAGCTGAGATTGTGGTAAAATATTTTTCAGTCGTTTTAGAGCTGAAAGACCAGCACTCATTTTGCCCTTTACACGCCTGTATTGCTCATCCCAGGTAAGGCTTTCGTCAATAATGATGCCAAGGGATTTCGCTTGACCAACCTTTTTTATATCAGAACCATCCAGCGTTAGAACCTCTGGAAGGTCAAGATTCCTAGTCTTGAGTGGGTGTCCTATTACCATGAATTCAGTTTTTTTGGGATTAGGACTTAGTTTATTCACTCTCATCCACTCTGAGATATTGAGAAGCTCCCGGTGTGCATCGTCGACCAATTTTATTGAATTACTAGAAGCAATTGTCAAACTAGTGTCATCAGCATAGATGCTAGCTCGTGAGAATTGCAAGCACTCTTCAAGGTCATTCAGATAAATGATGAAAAGAAGAGGGCCTAGGCATGACCCTTGTGGTATGCCACAGGTAACCTTTTTAGCTTTTGAATGCAAACCATTTAGGGAGCAAAATTGTTTTCTGTTTGTTAGGTAGGATTCAAACCAATCCCCAGACTTGCCTCTCATCCCATATGCGCGCAATTTTTTCATTAATACGCTATGGTCGACTGTGTCGAAAGCTTTCTTTAGGTCAAGAAATACAGTAAGGTTGACTTTGCTGTGATCTATGCTCTCATACCAATAGTCAGTGCTGCCAATCAGCGAGGTTATTGTGGAGTAATGCTTGCGAAAAGCTGCTTGGTTACTCGTTAGTCGTTTGTTTGTTTTGAGAAATTCAAACAGCTGGTCGTGGGTAAGCCGCTCTAACATCCTCGAGAACACAGAAATTACAGATATGGGCCGGTAATTGTTTGTATCACTTTTAGGGCCCGATTTGTAAATAGGGGTGACCCTCGCTAGTTTCCAAATATCTGGAAAGATGCCATTCATAAGTGATGCATTATAAATCAGCATGAGAGGATAAGCGATGGAACTGGCCGCGTCTTTTACCAACGTTATCGTTACTTTATCGGGACCGGATGCTTTTCCTTTCTCTAGCCGATTTATTGCATTCAAGACATATTCCTCATCTACCGTTTGAAAAAGCATTTCTCTGTTTTCTGGGATGATATGCTTCAGGCAGTCATCATCAGATTTGGAACTAATCTGTTTTGCAAGATTAAGTCCAACTGAAACAAAGTGACGGTTAAGAGCCTCAAGCATATCATGTTCTTTTGTCAAAGTTTTGCCCTCACTTTCAATGGCGGAGAGGTTTGTGGATTTAGCATCTTTATCCAAGACCCGATTTATTGTCTTCCACATTTTTTTCGGGTCCCCATTACTTTCATTGATTAAATTTTTATAGTGATCCTGAATAGAATTTCTGATTTCTTTTGTTACTCTATTACGTTGCTTGGTATAGAGAGACCACACTGTTCGTTATGAAACGTTATGAAACGATCACGATTATATGGAAACCAGGCTTTAAACTGATCTCAACTCTTTAGATGCGTCCCCGTATTATCGCCGTCTGATCGGCGACGTCGGAGACATCACTCAAAAAATGTTTCCATTTCACGCAACCAGGGCCGCCGAGAGCGAGGCAGGGCCCCGGGGCAACTAGTGGATGCGGGCCCCTTGCTTGACAGTTTCAATTTTCGACTCAATTTCATTCGCAAAATACAAATTGTTACAATTGAGATTAAATCTATAAGAATTTAGTGGTATCCTACGCGACCCAAGTAAAGCATTGCTTATCTAGCTGGGGCCGCTATTGAAAAATAAGAATAGAAATAAGATGATAAAGTTAAAATAAGCACAAACGTATGATATCGTATAATGAGATACAGAGCTACATGAAGCAAGAAGATATCTAGATTTGTGAGGAAGGAGGTGTGTTGTATGATATTGATATTGAATTTGCACTCTTTTTAGTTAACATTTGTCAGAGAAGCTATTCTTGAGTTTTTTAGCGAAGGTATAAGATATAAGGGCTTTAGATGTCTTTAATCTGAGAAAGAACTTCATTCCACAAACATACTCCTTTATTGCCTATCACTCAACCCGTGTTTTGCTTACTCGAAACATTTTATAGTCGTTACTTTGAAATGTTAGATATGTGTGACTACTTTCATAAAAAACCGCACCAGAGAATTTCGTGAAAATTGTGCGGCGGTGTAGCTAGGGCAAACTAAGTGAAGACAGTAAAATGAAGAGGGTCTGGGGGCGAAGCCCCCAGGAAATTTTTTGAGGCCACGCCCTTTACTTTAGCTTAGAATGCATCTGGCAACATCATGCTCGCCATTGGTTATAAAGAAACGTAGACAATTTTATGACAATTATTGTATAAATCAAAGTGCGATGACAAATTTTTGAAGAAGCATCCTTTACGTTGGCTTTGAAGGGGGGAATTTCACTCCCAAAGCTCTCGTACTACTTTGGCAAAAACCCGCTTGTTTTAAAGAAAAATCAATCAAAAATCTGTAAAAATCCTTTCGTTCTCCAGTGCTAAAATTCAAGTCTTAGGAACATAGTTAAGTTACATATCTTCCAGCATTTCTCAGAAAAATTCTTACCTAACCAATGCCCCGCCATTTCTCTACGGTTTTAAAGGAATCTCGAGGACCATCTTTCAAAAATTTTTGGGGGGAGGCAATTGCCCCCTCATACCCTCCCTGTGGCGATGCTACTGAAAGCGTGGATCTTTTAATGGAATTTGAAACTAATAGTGCGAAGCAATGTCGATCCTGGTTGATTTCTAGCTTCAAAATAATGTAAGGCAAGAACTTATATTTAAACTACTAGCTTTCTGACAGAGCTAAGTTATTCGAAAACATAGGTAATGGCCTAGGCAATAGTTCCTGCGTTCGTTCTCAATATGATTTAGTGAAATCTCTGGAATAGATAATGAATTGTTATTGTTACTGCAAAGTGCAAAGGACAAGGACAAACGTCGTGGCTTCTTGCAACATGATGAAAGATCTTTGAGGTACCCTGGTGCTAGCAAAATCTTGGAACAACATTCCCTTGAAAATTAAACAATCTTCTTTAGTGATGAGTTTCGTCATCAACTAAAATTACACGTGTTCTCTCCGAATTATCAAGTTTAGAAGTTTAGCTGTTTTTGCATCAATCAATCCCAAAATGTTTAAGATATTTCAAATTGAATGATAGGCTTTTAGCGAAGGGGATTAGTTTATCCACTGAGAGCTCCTCCTTTAAGGAAATTCTTCTCTATTGGTGTTCTATGTAATCTTGTTGTAATTTTGTCATCTTCCGTGATTTGTCATATTGTAAGATTTATAAATTTCATTGGTTTAAATGATTTTTGTGTGTAGTTGAATTTTCTAGAATGAAGCTACGCTGAACTAACGGAGAAAGTTCGATTTTACGAGCCCCTTGCGGGGCCCAGCTCGGTGATATCATTGCAACATACAATGGGAAAGCATGGCTCCTCTTTCTACGGGCCCCTAGCGGGGCCCGGGCCCCGGGGCAGTTGCCCCGGCTACCTCCCCCTCTCGGCGGTCCTGCACGCAACTGTCCCTGCCTGATGTGTCCCTGAGCCTGAGTCCCTGAGCCTGAGTACCAGAGCCTGCCTCGGCGACGCGTCGCCGACTGTTACGATAATATGGAAACCAGGCTTTAAACTGATCTCAAGTCTTTACATGCGTCCCCGCATTATCCCCGTCTGATCGGCGACGTCGGAGACATCATTCAAAAAATGTTTCCATTTAACGCAACTGTCCCTGATGTGTCCTGAGCCTGAGTCCCTGAGCCTGCCTCCGATAATATGGAAACCAGGCTTAATAGAAAAGGAAAGATAAACACAGTTTGCAAGGGTGAATGTGTGTCAGTTTCCTATGGCCTGAGAAAGAGATAGATATATCAGTCATCTGACAATGTAGAAGCACAGTCTCATGGAAAAGTGTTGCTAGAGGTTGATGAACTAATAGACTTGACTTCTTCACTGTTGATAAAGGCCTATGTCACATATGTTCATTGTATTGTAACCTCTGCATTATAGCTCATTTAGTAATTAAGTTTCTGTTTATTTGCTAAAACTATCGTCACAGGTCAATCTCAAGATATCTATTTCTATTGCAACTGAATTACAGGTCGAAGAAAGGATAGAATTCAACTGACATACATTTAATTAATGCTTAGATCGATACTTGTGTTCCGACAGCTTGCAAAAACAGCCGCCCACAAAATGCTGTAAAAATATCTATGTGGTCTTTGGAACAAAATGATTGCACTGGCCTATCTGTACGTCCACTATCATCTACCCTGATCAATTTCAGTCTGGTAATTTTGCAGTAGAACATGGAACAACAAAGCAAAGCCAACCTCCAATGCAGTGGGAAAGTTCAGTAGCAAATAGCTGGAAATATTGCAAGTCAATCTATCTCATATCGTTGCAGATCGTAAATGAGCACAAAGACTTGTGTGAAATAATCACTAACGTGTGAATTAGAAAAAAGTGGGGGGGGGCAATCTGCCAGCTGACACAATTTACTTTGCGAATTCATTACTTCCAAAGTTTTTCCATAGGAAAAAAAGGCAAATTTAGGTAGGAAAATTAACTGGCCGAAGTCGGACTTCCACTTCATAGTTACGAGCGAGAATAGTAAAATTAGGCGTCAAAATGATTCCAAAATAGGCCTTGCATTCTATTCATATTCCGGCATGTGTGAACTGCTAAAACATGATAAACATACTGTGCCTTTGACAAAAACTTGAAACAAGGCATGCAATGTGTTAGAGTACAAGAAGGATACGGTGATTTTCAATTTTTCAAAAGCATTGCACAAAAATCGGGCGATCAAAGATATTTCTAATGATAAACAGATGAAGTGGTCTTAACATCTGGGGGAGTACAGATTTCAAAATGACAATACTATTTATTAGCATAAAAGATTATACTAATCAAAAATTAATTTGCAGGGGGAGTAAATACTTCAAAATGAAATTACTATTTGTCAGTCCCAATCGATTTCACCTGCCTGGTCACATTTTAAGAATAAATTAGCGATGGGATCGTAATACGGCTTGGAAATGGAAATCGTTTTTCGAAATTCAGTAAACAGGAAGGGAGACCTTTTTGGCACTGGAGTGGGGATTGTTCATTGATAGACTGATTGATTGATTGATTGTTTGATTGGATTATTTGAAGAGGCTTGCTCTTCCGCAGAATCTATTTCACCATGGGCTCTGCAATAAAAAGATTAATTATAAGGTACTTCAAAATAAGAATTAACTATTATTCAAAAAAATCAAACCGTACTTTTAAAAACCTTTTCACAACGAAACGCCAGGTGGGAAGCACTGTCTGATTGAAAACTTGATGATGAGAATAGAAACGACGATGATTGCAAAAAGAGATAGTTAGATGGAATTTTTGATACAGCTGGACAGTCCAGCAAGTTATGACAATCCAGAAAAATAACACGACGTAGAAGGTTGGACTAGGCCATTATTATCATAAAATTAAAGGGCATTAACGGTTGGACTAGGCCAGGGAGCTATAGAGAGTCTTTAGCTCCCTGGACTAGGCCATATTATTAGGGAGTTTACGAAACCACGACGGCAACGGCAACTGCAATCTGCAGCGAAATGTTGCTTTTGTCTCAGAATTTTAGATTCAAAAGATTCCTTGTCTTTGTTCGAATTTCCGTCCCTTGAGACACTATGAAGCTGTCCTTTTCAATTTCGCGACTTGAATACTCCATTTCTGGCGTTCTTTACTGCAGATCTAGGCCTGCAAGGTAAAACTCAGTCTTTTTAAATTTTTGTCATCAAAGAAAAACAAGGTTTTTAGGCATCTCAGAGTTATACGAGGCCTTATCCTGGCCTTTTGAATGATATATTAACGGTAGCATACGGAAAAAAGACTTGCTTTGCAGAATGTCAGATGGCGTTCTGGCTGGCGTTGCCGTCCTCGTTTCGTATTCGGAAGGTTTCTATCATAAGGACGTTTCCCAAGAATTACAAGATCATATCGAAACGTTCTCATAATAATCATGGCCTAGTCCAACCGTCTATGTCGTCTAATTTTTCAGGATTGTCATAATTTACTGGATTGTCCAATTGCATCAATTTGCAATGATCATCGTTTCTATTCTCATCAACTATTTACAATGCCAAATACAATCAAATGAAAGCGAGAAAAGCGTAAATGCCTGCTTTTAGAGCAGCCTGGTTAGGATGACTGGTTGCTCTAAGCTGAAAGGCTATTCCAAAGTTTTACTCCTCTGTAAGAAAAAATGTTACATTTTTGTCCATTACTTGTCTTTTTCTTCTGCAGTGTCAAATCTGAATTTGAATTGCACACAGAGTTGAAAAAAATATTTTAATATCTGGTACCAAAACACTTCTTGAAAAATTTCTGCGAGAATCATTTAAAAAAAGTATCCACCTCTGACAAGTCACGAATTGGATAAGACTGATTCTCGATTCTCAGTCTTTAATGACAATCATAAGTGGGCAAACTTTGTTGATATATCGGATGACCACATTCATATTTATAGACAACACCCTTTTTATGAAATTCCTTGGTATGGTAATAGCCTATCAAAGTCTTGGCGCTTGTTGATTGGATGGCTTTGTGTGAGATTAAGCCAAGCAGTGGCTCACGTGTTGACGTTCACATGATCTCAAATTGTCTTTTGTTTTGTTCGGTATAAAACAGCCCGGTCGCATCTTTTCTCTGTTCTTGGCATGAACCAAACTGATCAGCTTGTGACGAAACGCGTATTTGTTGTAATAACGTTGCTGAAAACTGATTACTTGATTTTCTTGCAGGTTTAACAGCTTTCTCCTCAGTTACAGGTTTATCTTATATTATTGCTGTTCTTTTCAAAGAGTTGACAGTGATTTCTAACAGGACACAAGTTTATTATGCATCCATGGACTCATTTTTAGATGAGTCCGCTAATGAAGGCCATTTTAATAGCCAATCATTAAAGAGAACCTGGAAGCTCTTGTCGTAAAATTGACTTTCCATTTCTTCGCTTATCTGTCTTCACCCCATTTCCCATCATCTTTTATTCTTTCTGGAGGTCTGACTAATTTCTAGGACCATTGGTGCCGCGGTCTGCCATTTTTTCCAGCCCTGATTGCGCAGGTTATACGATGAAGATAGAGTGCTAAGGAAGAAAAGATCTCACCATGCGTTCAATGATTCGGAAAAGGCATACGCAGTTGCATCTGATAATGAAATGACAGGAACTCCAGTTTCCGTTATGAATGCACGACTTAGATTTAAACCTGAAAAAACAACACAAGATTTCAAATCACTTCTCACAATCATCAAAACATTCGAGCTATCATCGCTCAACGTAAAATCATCGCTCAACGTACTTTATTTTGATTTTTCAGAATGTAAATATCAGTTGAAGCATGGGATAGGGCGGCATTCAATCTTTCCAGGCTGCAGGCCTTCTTGGTCCGCTGTGTCCACTGGTTAGTGCTGGCTGTAGAGTTTGGTGGGCGCTTTAGTTTAAGCGTCTCTGGGTTCCCTCGGGCAGCGTTGCAGCTGTCTGGGGAGTGCGTGCAACGCCACCACGGTCTTGTATGGGAGGGTATGATGGCTTTTATCGTCGACTTTTTTAGGAATTGTAAATCTTGCATACAAGGCTTTGATTAACTCTAACTTAGCAATCTTATACTGCATTCACACTGACACAGCTAAACCAGCTTTATATCTAAACCAGTCTAAATTTCAACCAATCAAATGACTGAATTTTTTGGCTTGACCAATCAAAAGGCCTTATTCGAAAACCTGGTTTAGTATAAAACTGGTTTAACCTGCAGTGTGAATGGGGCATTAGGCTATGAAAAACTCATTGATAAATGAAAAGGATCATCATCATCTACCATCATCTTAATCATCAAGATTATGCTGATGATGATTAAGATTATGGTAGTGATGCGGTGATTTTGGGAGCGGTCATAAATTATTGCAGGGATCAAGGTGGCAGTAACTGAAGTAGGGTTTGAAAAGCTTTATGGAGATTTTTTTGGGGGGAATAAATGCTGAGTTATGAAGACAAAAATGACAATTTTTTTCAAATTTTCAATTTCCTTAGAAAAGTAAGACATTAGTTTGTTCTTTTCGTACTGCAAAGTTCGTTCTGTTTTTTCCACTCACAACCGTTCATCTGATTCATTTTCCGCACGCTGGCTATCTTGAAATCTGTTTCTTTTGCAATTACCAACAAAAACACCATTAGAAATAAAATATAAAGCGTTTGAATGTTAAAATGAGGTTACAATTTCTGTGGCCAATTAAGATCACAAAATTCTTCAGCAACAATTAGATCCAATGGATCGTAGAGGCTAAAACGATTTGCGAGGGATTCCGAAATGCTTTCCCTGGACTTATGAAAAGCATTCTGTGGAAATCGACATGACATTAAGGGCCCTGGAGAAATCATGCCACCGAAGTTGAGTGGCATAATTTCGTCAGACCACTGGAAGTCATGTCAATCTGCCGCTAAGGCGCGGGGAACAAAATGGCGCCTTCGCAGGAGAAGTACAAGCAGAAGAAAAACGAGTCGATATCTCGTGATTAAAACCTTGGCTCTCACACCACTAATACTAGCGCATGGGGTATCTATGTTCAAGTCAAAAAACGATGGACCCAGCCAAACGAAAAAAACGCAACAGATTTGACAAATTCTAATGGCCATTGTTTCATAATTATCATCAACGATTATTTTCATTAAAATCTGCAATAATTAGAATAATTTTGACATATTTTCGAGGATTTTTGGGGACTTAGTTGTAAAGCTAAAATCAGCACACCTCAAATTGTCCGTACGTCAAACCAGAGCTGCTGCATTAACAATTGTGAATTATAATGTCAAATTATAGACATGACAATCTCAGCAATTGCCGAAGACTGCTGACAAGCACGCAATCCATGATTGAACAGACCCTTTTTATAAAGACTTCGGTCAAAACTCACTTACTATTTCTAAAATGACCTGACCAGCATTAGAGTAATACTTTTAATTGAAATTGAACACTAAAAGCTCACTCAAAACTAGATAACGCATGAATCAGCAAGGGATCCCTTTGTCACAGTTTCTTGATCAAATTGTGTGCTTGTCTGTAATCCTGTGAAGTTGCATGTATGCCATGCTTGAAATTTTGCAGTAGCTATACTTTCTGCACTAATGCTGGCAGCTCTTGTTTTGCCCTGACAACAAATTTAAGTTTGTAAATTCTTAACTCTGCAACTAAGTCATCAAAATTCTGAAAAATATATCAAAATTTAAACTAATCATTGCAGATTTAGAGAAAAAAAATATGTAATTATTAATTTGAAGCAGCTTGTGACAGAATTTGTTTAATCCGTTGCATTTTTAGTGACACCCGGTACACACATACCCTGGGTACCAGAGCCTCAAAAAAAAGAAAGAAAAAGAACGAAAACAAGGATCATAATGATTATAATCCCTTACTTTCTTCTTTTTCACTTTTCTTTGAGCCTCTGGTATCCAGGGTAGTGCACACAGTACACAGGTGACTATCACTTTCAGTACACACTGTCAAGAAATGATATGACACCTAAAACACTTGATCAGTCTGTGGAAACAAATATAATTTGAGACATACCTTTCAAAAGGTGATGCATTGATTCCCTCATTATTGTTGCCCGCCGTTTCACCACATCCCTTTGTGAAGAAATAATCAAATTTAGGCATGACTTGCTGGAGAAAATGGAACTAACAAATACAAAATTTAGGTAATGACCTTCCTTACAGCAGCAAAGCGTTTATATAACAGGTACTAGTTTCCCATAGGGAGCAGTCATTAATCATTTCAGGGGCAGAGACGGAAGCAAATGAGGTGGGGTCTGAAATTTAACAGGTACTTAATCTTGAGTCTGAGAATAAAAATGCAATATCTCGATGCTTTCAACACCTTTCAATCTTATCAACCTGTCCCTCATTTCTCAAATATATTATAAAAAGTTAGAAATTGGTCTTTTTCAATAATCTTTTCTAAGTGAGCAGGAAGGATGTCTAGCCATTTAAAGCTCGCCACAAACTGCTTCACATTGAATTAGAAGTTGCGATGTCCAGATGTGGGGATGTATGACAGCCTCGATATCAAAACGATTCTTTTCCATTGAGCTATAAATTTTGTTTCACGATCTTTCTGCTGCAAGGCTGCATTTGGGGAAATAAAATTGCTTTTAAAAAAGCTGCTGTCATCATACAATCATAGAACGTCAAAACACAGCTGCGACAAAACCTTTTAATTTTTCCCTTGATTTGTGGAAAGTTGTGGAATGTGGAATCGAGTGATTTCATTTATCGTTACAAAATGGCTTTCAACGGTGACTGAATTTGTCAATTCCAGATGAATCATCACGACAGTATCTCGAGACGAGGGAGACAGGTATAAATCTGAAAGCAACAACCAGCGACTGCAAGACATGCATCGATCTTCAGAATTTGTAATGCCAGTTCAGTTTGTTTTCGATGCTCAAAACGCCGCACTCACTGACTATCTAGTTAAGCCCATAGTACATGCCGCATCAAGGCATTCGGCCCCTAATTTAGCGTCCCTTTGCAAAGGACGGCGACGTGAATTGCAAGGTCAGGCCCCAGAGAGGTCATCCATCCGGAGTCAGACCTCACGCGACCGAACTTAACTTACGCCACCTGACGGAAACTGCATAAAACGCTTGGTCACCCATCCCACAATACTAGGTCTCTTCTGCTAATTAAAGGACAAGTTCGGGGTTGGTTTAATTGTTGCTTATTCAAGAGATTACACTGTTGTGAATGGTGTGTAGTACTTTTTTTCAATTTTTTTGTCCTTTAATCTGCGAAACTACATATTTCAATCCGCTAAGAAGTGCGAAGTGACATCATATTATATGACGTCACTTCACGCTGACCTGAACGAGGCTGCCAAATGTGTTCATATGATACCATCCACATCGCTAGCCTCCTTATCGTGCCTTCGCACACTCGTACAAAATACAAAATGGGGACGATAGACGATATTTGGCATAACTTAAAAGATTTATCAACCAACTTATGAAAGTTAATGGCATTAAAACTTGGAAGGAGCTCACGATTGGTGCTCAGCAGTTGGTAAGGTTGCTTTTTAACAATAATCTTATCAACCCCAGACTTGTTCTTAAAAGGACAAGTCAAGGGTTGATAAAATTATCGTTAAAAGCAACCTTACCAACTGCTGAGCACCAGTCGTGAATTCTTTCCCAGTTTTGATGCTATTAAAGGAGTTGAGTCCATATAAATAGTTGAGCATTAACGCTGTCCTGAATTTTTGCTTACAAACTGCTGACGGCCCTTTGTTATCTCACAATAGTGCTAAAGTCATTAGCAGTGGAGACCAAAGATTTCTTAATCCTTGCATTATCCTGAGGAATTTATTTGATTTAATTCAATGGGGATTAAATTACAACTTTTGTTTCATGATTGAAAAGAAGTTGATATTGGTCATGAGAGCGCTATTTATACGGACTCAATGCCTTTAACCTTCATAAGTTGCTTGACAAATCTTTTTAAGTTAGTCCAAATATCGTTGCCATTTTGCATTTTGTACGAGTATGCGAAGGCGTGATAAGGAGGCCAGCAATGTGGTGGTATAATATTAACACATTTGGCAGCCTGCTTAAGGTCAGACGCCATATAAGATGACATCACTTTGCACTTCTTAGCAGATTGAAATATGTAGTTTCGCAGATTAAAAGAGAAAAAAAAGTTTAAAAGGCCTAAACAGCATTCACAACAGTGTAATCTCTTAAACAATCAACAATTATAACAATCCCGGATTTGTCCTTTAAGATGTTTCAACCTTTCTTCAGTGCGTGTATTGTTACTCATTCAAATTTTCTGTTGTTAATTGAAGTACCATATTGATTGTCGGGAGCTCTAAGATCTGAGGAAGTTGATGCGTAGTTTCCTTTCAAAACATTCTTACCACACATTCACGTGACCTGATGATGTAACAGCTAAGACGAAGCAATTGTTGCATTGCAATATGGCAACATAAGATGAGAGGAACAAGCACGGCATAATCCTGGAACAGACAATAAATAGATGAATGATGGTAAAAAGCATTCATAGGAAAATAACAGGATGACCAACAAACTTCAAATGCGAGAACGCACCTTGCTTCCCAAAACCAACGTTATCGAAAAGAAATCGTGTCAGCTTCTTGTTTAAAAGTCCCACTATCTTACGAGATATCATTTGCTCGGTCTATAGCAATGACGCCCGCCTTGGTACGACTTGCTATACTCGATTACATGTCGTAGATTCGTTCTTTGCCTGAAATGATAACGCTACAACTAGCCTCACGACATAGTCCCAGATATCGCAACAGCAACAACAATAATACAACAACAACGACATTTTTTATTTTTGCTCAATCTGGAGCGTCAACCTTTCTTTGTAGTTGGAGCGTCCATCAGTCTATCAATAGGGATCACTACGAACATGTCATCAGTCTAACGCTACGATTTAACTGCGAATCATTTCCTTACGCTTGTAGAAACGGTAAAGCTCCGTACTGAATCTCTATGAAACTTTCAGCTGCTCTCCAAAAGTTCCATTAAGTAATATTGGACCTTCTATCACTATTGTGTACGTTAATCTGTCGATGGATTCACATTCTTTTTTAGGATGCATCTAAAATATCAATTGGGCCTAAATAACATGCTGATTTTTCTCACAACCACTGGGTCTAAAATGCCTTAAAAATCAGTTTAATACCAGGTGAGTCAATAAAAACGCCCGGCTTTTGAAAATATCCTGACCCCTGAATATCGAAGCAATAAAATTGAAAACTGTCTTATTTTATCTCCGACATGTCAAATTAGGTCCAGTAATTTACCCATTTTTAATCGGCCGTTCCTTCCAGTCGAAATAAGAGATTTTCTGCAGAGAGCCCCTTTCGAAAACCTGCAAAAACGAGCGAAAACAGCAAGCAAAATTTCCCTTTGTTCTCCTTCCTGACAATAATGACTCTTGAATGTGTACATGTATTTTGTCCTCATGAGAGAATGGAATCCCCCTGAATGAGTTATTCACACTAGGGGAAGACTTTTTAACCCGCCATAACGAAAGCACGTGCTAAAGCGTGCTGAAAGTCCTCGCTGTGAGGTTAACACATTAGAGACTTTTGCTTGTAATTTTAGCATGATTTTTGAGGTTTCTCAAAGGGGCTCAATTTAGAAAATATCTTACAGAATCTGAAGGGAGTGACCGATTTTAGTCAGGAAAAGTTCTAAACGTGAGTGAACATGTTAACTTTTCAATCAGGTATTGCAAAATATCACTGCTTATATACTCAGGGAGCAGTAGCCTCTAAAACATCAGGCGTATTGTTTGACTCACGCGGTAGAACTGCTGTACCATAAAATTAGACGTATAGACGTCTTTAAAGGATCATTCCTGCCACAATAGCAAAACCACTGTGCTCTAAGCCACATGCTGATCAGTAGACGACAGGGCGACTGAATCTCGTCACAGATTGAAATTTGTTGTCTTTTTTACAATTTTATGGGAAAAAGGCCCTCAGTGGAGCGATAACAACAACAATAATTCAACTCAATGAGATGAGCGTAACTTGACGGTCCTTATGTAGTGAGGCTAACGACTTGTCACAATGGCTACACCAGTTTCCATTAGATCATCGAATATAACCATGGTTGCGCCAGTTGGGTTGCACTGGGAACACCCAGCATTGTAGGTACTGCACCTACCCAAAATGTAAAACTGGCACTTCAGTGATGAAGGGAATAAAACTATCAGAAGTGCCAACTGTAAGGCTGCATAAGGAGTCAATATACACTCCAAGGGAGACAAAAAATGCTTGAGCTGAGGCGGTAATGGAATGTCAAAGTGCCTTTGAATATTGAATGATAGGAAAGGCACTATGTGGAAACTATTCTGCTTTCTTAGGACCATATCCATAACTTACAATGACCATGCATCATCTAAAAAAGACAGCCAAAACTTTCCACTAAATTGTGAAACAAAGCACTTGAGTAAAGCTCTCGAATTCAGAAAGCGAGTCATGATCTAGTTCGTGAAGTATCTTTTAAGTCACTAGGGAGAAGTTATGAACTCGTGTGCAGGCATGAAACATTATTACGGCATGCCAGGGCCTCTTTTATCATACAAGCTAGGAGGCAAAAGCCCCCCAGTCCTCCTTGCTTGCCCCTCCAGTTACAACTTTTCACAGTGCTTTGCCCCCTAGTTTATGGTCCCTTTTTTCGTTTTGCTGTTCTTAAGTTCATTTTCAGGCCTTTCGCGACGTTTTCATTAAATCGAATTTGCTTCCCTTTCCAGTGCAGTACTCATAAAAACAGAAGAAACTTGCAGAAATGCTTCAATTTTCTCGGCTCTCGGCTATCAAGTAACTATCGATGCATCAGACGCTCTTGGTGCTATGAATTTTCAGACGTATGGAATCGTTTTTTGGCTCATCCAGCTCCCTGGTTCATGATTTTTTTTCCAAGAAATGCCTTTCTTCGCCTACACGTTTTTTCATAAAAAACCGGTTTATAAGAAACTAGTACTAAGATGGCCGAAATTTTAAGAAACTCTAGTACTGTCTGAAAAGTATTAAGAAAGTTTTCAAAGTTAAAAGCATGGATTTTATAGCAAATCGATCGTTGAACCTTTATTCTTTTGCAATATCAACTAACCATTTGTATTTTTATCATGACACAACACTGTTTATTCCTATATGAGGTTTAAATGTCAAGAAACGTTTCTGCAGCAATGTTAGCGACCATATTGACAAATCATGCATTCAAAAAATAAGAAACCAATTAAGAAACTTTTAGTATCAAAATGGACAAAATTTCATGTTTTAAGAAACTTTTAGTACTATGTTTAGTACTACGTTTCTTATAAAACAACATGTATATGTGACAATAGATTGACTATTACTACACTTTGTTCATAATGGATGACCAGTTTGATGTGATAGCCGGTTAGGGGCAAAAATGGCTACCAGAGCGATTCTAGCATCAAAGATTTTTAAAATTTTCCCAGGGGAGCATGCCCCTGGACCCCCCTAGATGGACGCGCTTTTGGTGTACCTTTCAAACCTTACTTTGCAAAAGACCCATGTTTTCTCTGACCCCGGGCCATCCACAGTGGCGGCCTGGCTTTTTTCGTCAGGAGGGGCCAGCAGCAAAATGGCGCCCCTTCAAATCAAACATCGTTATAAAGTCTCTGAAGAAATTGGCAGCCTCGTAAATTTCCCGATCTTCCTACTCGTATTCTTTGACGCCTTGATCTGGTCCAGGGCTGGATGTATACATCTGAATGACCGAGACAAGGGAGGGGGTCTGGGGGCGAAGCCCCCAGAAGAATTTTTAGTGACCATGTTCTTCAAACTCTTGGAAAACAGGTGCTTTGCCCTTTCAGACATGTTCTGGTACAGGAAGACCTTCCTTCGAAGGTTGTGTACCTTATGTTCTAAAGATAAGCTCTATGAAAAGATCTTCAGCAAGCATCATCGCCGACCGTGGTTGTTTCATGGACACTGTATTCTTTTGGATAAATTGGGTCTAGTTCTCGGCTATGGCTTTTGCATAAGAGTTCAAGTTTACAAGGTTGTTACTTAGGGTCATGCCAACAGTGGGAAAAATAATTGCTAATGTTTGGCAAGATAGGATAACCAGGATTTTATAGTACAGTAGTTTTCTAGGCCAGTTAAAAAGTTCCGAAATGTCAGAGATATCCGAGTAAATTTCTCTTCTCCGACATTTCTCAACTCCGAATATTTCACTTGGTTCCACAAGCTCTTTTGAAGAAGTTGGAGATGTCTGATCTGCAATAAATTCGTAAGATTCTGCTGCTTTATTGGGCAAAATACAGCAAAACATCAATTCTAGGATCAAAATCATTTTGATAATAACGTACAAGTTCAAATGTTTTAAAAAGATATATAAACACACAGCACTCAGGTCACCAAACATAACATAGAGAATTTTCAGGCAATTCACTGCTTGAAAGGTCTTTAATCGTTCTCAAATTTTAAAGATGTTGCAAAACCTGGCTCTCTTTATAGCAAAATATATATAATGAGTAAAAATGGGCGATGGCTTACCAATGAAAAAAGAGACAGAAGTTAATTTTTTAGATGTAATGCATACCTTTCTTTCTTAAAAAAGACTGGAATTGAATCATAATTTTTCGCAGATAAGACATCTGCGTCATCTAGCAGAGCACATGGGGCTAAGCAAAAAAGTAGGGGTCAAGAAATGTTGGAGAAACTTGCTCCGACATCTCCGAGTTTCTTACCTGTGATAAGTTTTCTTTTCACATGAACTGTGGCTACTGGAATAACAGTTCCCAGTTTACGAAACTTTAAATGGACCCGAAATGATTTGTCTATAATGATGACTCGATGTGCATCAGATGCATCTGTATGGACCGCCCGTGTGACCAGCTACGTGGTGCTAGAAAATACGTGATCGAACCATAAAGCTTCATTAAGTTTTTGACGCCCTTCTTAAACTTTGGCGCCCTTCAAAAAAGTCCGCTGGGGGGCCACGGCCCCCTGCCCCCCAGCTAGGCCGCCACTGGCCATCCATCAATCCTCTCCTCGTCCTGATCACAAAGATGAACAGCATAATAGTAATAATAATAATAATAATAATAATAATAATAATAATAATAATAATAATAATAATAATAATACACGAATTTTTATACAGGAATAACCTATCAGTATGAGAAACATACTGTTATCATTAGGGTCCTGTGCTAAAAGAAAAGAAATATACAATGTAAGTGGAGAAAATTAATCTAAGTACATATTTAAAAACATTTAAATAAAATCATTTACATATGTTCTGAATAAAACCCTAGAGTCTAACTGTCTTGCTAAAATAGGAACTTTGTTATATACATTTGCCGCAGTCACACAGAAACTTTTACGACCAAATTCTGTTTTCATCCTTGGAACCTTTACAGCTAAGTTGTTATTTCTTGTATTTTGACCGTGTTCCTTTCTTTCAAAGTAACTTTTGAATGGGTCACAAACATTGTCTTGGAGGCAATCAAATACAAATGTGGAAACTTTTTTCTTTATTGCACACTCAATGGCAGGAATCCGCAAGTCGGTGCTTGGATTGGCTTTTGATTTAATGATATTCCTGCTACGTTCCTCAATTTTTCGAATCTGGTTCAGTCTTGAATTTGACCATCCCAGTACAATTGAGCCACAATACGTGAAAACAGGCATTATCATAGCTCTATAGATCTTCTCGGCAGTTGCTGAGTCGATTGAACTTCGAATACGACGAAGCAGATTTACTCTTCCAGCTGCCTTTTTGTAAACTGTGTTAAAATGTGACTCGAAATTCAGAGAGGGGTCCAGTGCTACGCCAAGGTATTTGTAGCTTGTTGTACAATTTATGCAGGTTCCATCAACTTTGATGTTGAGGTGCCTTCCATTAACGAGATTTAATCGCTTTGATGTTCCAAAAAGCATCGTCTCTGATTTCCCCTTTTTTAGATTCATTATTAATTCATTTTCACAAAACCATGATGCCAATGTTTGAACATCATCGTTAAGATGATTTTCGATGATGTTGAAGTCACTGGATGAAGTAAAGATGACGGTATCATCTGCATACGTAATGACTTTTGCGTGCTTCAGCGTTCTATTTGCGTCGTTAAAATGGATCAAAAATAGTAGAGGACCAACAATGGATCCTTGTGGAACTCCGGTATATACGGGGATGGCATTAGAAAAGGCTCCCTGGTACTGAACAATTTGTTTCCTGTTGAACAAGTAGTCAGTCAACCATTGGAATTCCGATTGGCCTTCTACCATAATCTATACCTTGTAAGCAGTACAGCTTTCCAAAGGAGTTCATAAAGAGAAATATTTCTTGTGTCAAAAACGAGGTCCCCTTTTTGAAACTTGCCCCCAAGTTATGATTCCTTAAAAGAGGCCCTGTGGCATGCTGGAGCAACGGCAGCGACAATGGTTCCGGCATTGGCTGCAGCAACCTAACGGCACCTCATGGAAAGAACTTCTAACCTTTAAGTATACAATACGTCACCACACGCTGCAAAGCTATTTGAAAACCATGAAAGTAACTGTCATGACCACCGAAACGAGACATGTCTGAGTCCAAAGGTCAAACTCCCTCAAGAGACATACTTTAGTCAAGTACAAGTAAGAAACTCCCGCGAGAAATAAGATCAAGACTTTAATGAACAAGAAACCCTCATGAGACATGTTTTTAAGTAAAATAGTAGTATTTGTATTTTCCTAGACAAAAGGATCTGAAATTAAGTTAGCTGGACTTTGGACTGTTGTTTTGGTATAAATACAAGCGTAGATTCGTTGATTATCGTTGAGTTATGAAGTCATATTTGAGATAAATGGATCAAAACTAGAAGCTTTTCTTTTGTCAATATGGACCAGACCTCTGAACAAACAGTAACCATGTATGCATAACGTACATCTTTGGGCGTTTAGAGTATTTTCTGATAGAAATGATCACTTTTTTTGCTATGTGTGCGTCACCACACGCTGCAAAGTTATTTAAAACCATGAAAAATAACCCTGTATGTATGACGTTCATCTATAGGCGTTTAGAGTATTTTCTGATAGAAATGATCACTTTTTATGTTATATATGCGTAACCACACGCTGCAAAGTTATTTGAAACCATGAAAAATAACCCTGTATGTATGACGTTCATCTATAGGCGTTTAGAGTATTTTCTGATAGAAATGATCACTTGTTTGTTATATATGCGTCACCACACGCTGCAAAGTTATTTGAAACCATGAAAAATAACCCTGTATGTATGACGTTCATCTATAGGCGTTTAGAGTATTTTCTGATAGAAATGATCACTTGTTTGTTATGTATGCGTCACCACACGCTGCAAAGTTATTTGAAACCATGAAAAATAACCCTGTATGTATGACGTTCATCTATAGGCGTTTAGAGTATTTTCTGATAGAAATGATCACTTGTTTGTTATATATGCGTCACCACACGCTGCAAAGTTATTTGAAACCATGAAAAATAACCCTGTATGTATGACGTTCATCTATAGGCGTTTAGAGTATTTTCTGATAGAAATGATCACTTTTTTGTTATATATACGTCACCATACGCTGCAAAGTTATTTGAAACCATGAAAAATAACCCTGTATGTATGACGTTCATCTATAGGCGTTTAGAGTATTTTCTGATAGAAATGATCAATTATTTTTGTTTATATGCGTCATCATACGCTGCAAAGTTATTTGAAACCATGAAAAATAACCCTGTATGTATGACGTTCATCTATAGGCGTTTAGAGTATTTTCTGATAGAAATGATCACTTGTTTGTTATGTATGCGTCACCACACGCTGCAAAGTTATTTGAAACCATGAAAAATAACCCTGTATGTATGACGTTCATCTATAGGCGTTTAGAGTATTTTCTGATAGAAATGATCACTTGTTTGTTATATATGCGTCACCACACGCTGCAAAGTTATTTGAAACCATGAAAAATAACCCTGTATGTATGACGTTCATCTATAGGCGTTTAGAGTATTTTCTGATAGAAATGATCACTTTTTTTGTTATATATACGTCACCATACGCTGCAAAGTTATTTGAAACCATGAAAAATAACCCTGCATGTATGACGTTCATCTATAGGCGTTTAGAGTATTTTCTGATAGAAATGATCACTTATTTTTGTTTATATGCGTCATCACACGCTGCAAAGTTATTTGAAACCATGAAAAATAACCCTGTATGTATGACGTTCATCTATAGGCGTTTAGAGTATTTTCTGATAGAAATGATCACTTTTTTGTTATATATGCGTCACCACACGCTGCAAAGTTATTTGAAACCATGAAAAATAACCCTGCATGTATGACGTTCATCTATAGGCGTTTAGAGTATTTTCTGATAGAAATGATCACTTTTTTGTTATATATACGTCACCACACGCTGCAAAGTTAATTAAAACCATGAAAAGTAACCCTATATGTATGACGTTCATCTATAGGCGTTTAGAGTATTTTCTGATAGAAATCATCGCTAGTTTTGTTATATATGCGTCACCACACGCTGCAAAGTTATTTGAAACCATGAAAATAACCGTGTATGCATAACGTAAATCTTTGGGCGTTTAGAGTATTTTCTGATAGAAATGATCACTTTTTCTTGTTCTATAAACGTCACCAAACGCTGCAAAGTTACTTAAAACCATGAAAAATAACCCTGTATGTATGACATTCATCTATAGGCGTTTAGAGTATTTTCTGATAGAAATGATCACTATATTTGCTATATATGCGTCATCACACGCTGCAAAGTTATTTGAAACCATGAAAAATAACCCTGTATGTATGACGTTCATCTATAGGCGTTTAGAGTATTTTCTGATAGAAATGATCACTTTTTTGTTACATATGCGTCACCACACGCTGCAAAGGTATTTGAAACCATGAAAAATAACCCTGTTTGTACCGGGTGAGTAAAAAAAAACGCCTGGCGTTTGAAAGGCTACTGCTCCCCGAATATATTAGCAATGATATTTTGCAGTGTTTGATTGAATAGCTAGCATGTTCAATTACTTTAGAAATCTTTGTAGCTACAATCGGTCACTCCGTTCAGATTCTGTAGGCAATTTTCCAAAATGAGTTTCTTTGAGAAACCGTAAAAAATGTACTAAAATTACAAGCAAAAGTCCCTAATGTGTAACCCCACAGTGAGACGTTCAGCACGCTTTAGCACATGCTTTCGTTTTGGCGGGTTGAAAAGTCTTCCCCTAGTGTGAATAACTCATTCAGGGGGATTCCATTCTCTCATGAGGACAAAATACATGTACACATTCAAGAGTCATTATTGTCAGGAAGGAGAACAAAGGGAAATTTTGCTTGCTGTTTTCGCTCGTTTTTGCTGGTTTTCGAAAGGGGGTTCTTGCAGAAAATCTCCTATTTCAACGGGAAGGAATGACTGATTAAAGCTGGGCAAATTACTGAACCTAATTTAACATATCGGGGATAAAACAAGGCAGTTTTCAACATCATTGCTTTGATATTGAAGGATTTTTTCAAACGCCGTGTTTTAATTGACTCACCCCGTATAAAGTACATCTTTAGGTGTTTAGAGTATTTTCTGATAGAAAGTATCATTTTGTTTTGTCATATATACGTCACCACACGCTGCGGAACTATTTGAAACCATGTAAATAACCATGTTTGTATAACGTGCATTTTTTATGACGTACAGGGCTAGTTAAAAGGACGTTTAAACGATTGGCGGGCTGTGGAATAAAAAGTATGCTGTCTGTATTCAAAACCAAAATGTTTATCTATCATTCAAAGGCCAACTTAGATGTGAAAACTTTGTTTGACAATATCACTCATCTTATAGACACAGAAATTAGGAATATGCTGGAATGGGGTTCGCATGAGAACCAAAACCACTCATTCCATTCTGGTTCATAGCTTTCTTGCTACTTAAACTATTCACACTGCTCCGTTTTCATTTCTATTAGTTTTTGTAGATGAAAACGCTGCCTGTTCACATTGCTCCGTTTTCAAATAATGAATACGCCATGAAAACTATACAGTAGGTGTTCACATTGCTCCAGCAAAACGATGCTGTTAACTCCCTTTTCAAAACAAAGCCTTTTGATGATAGCTAGCGGGGTGAGTGGCCGAGTGGCTTAAACAGTCTTCGTCAGGTGACTGAAGTTAAGCTTGGTCGAGTGAGGTCAGATTTCGGATGGGTGACCACTGAGGCCTGACCTCGCAACTCACCTCGCCGTCCTTCGGAAGGGACGTTAAACTAGGGGTCCCGTGCCTGGATGCGGCATGCACAGTGGGCCTAAATTAGCTTTCAGTAGCTAGAAATCCTGACAAGCCCACTCAAAACAAATTGAAAACAAACAAACAGTAGCTGTCAAAAAGGCGCCAATCGCGCCTTCGAATGCAACTGTAATAACAGCCTATCAACAAAGGTATGTGAAGCGTTTTGATATTTCTCCGTTTTTGGCGTTCACACTGAAAACGAATCGTTTTCAAAATGCACCGTTTTCGAATTTATGCATTGTCGTTAGCGTATTCGAACAGATCCATTTTTACAGCGGAGCAATGTGAACGCAAGAAAAAACGGAGAAGTTTTACTCTGTTTTCATATAAAAACGGAGTAGTGTGAACGGGGCCTAAAATTCTTTTCTGAAACTTACGACTATATTTAATTCAAATTTCAATGCCAAATAAATCATGGACCAGAACAGAACCAGAATGGAAGGTGGAATTTCTCTTCCTATGCTCCTTACAGACATTTTTATTATTTTAGGGGTCTTAGAGACAAGTGACAGAGATATAAGGCAATTTAAATAGGGGCTTGGGCAATCTAAACATAGTCTATTGTATCCATTGTGTTTGATGATCTCGAGAGACTATCAAAACAATAGGATAAATGATAAGAGGCTCCCATCTTTTGTTTTATTTTCAAACTAACACGCTATATATCCGTCATTTATCTTTAAAGATGTATGATTTTACCAACAAATTTTCTTATCAAAGTCAACCTTTATCTGATAGATTAACAATTTAGTTTGTACATCAGATACATACATTTCATTCCATAGCATGCCAAACGTGTTGATGTTTTTTAATTCACCTGGTATTACTTCCTAGCATGATGCCTTACGTTATAACAGGTTTACTATGCTCTTTGCTTCCTGTAAAGCCACAAGCTTACTTCATTAATAACATTTTCTAACGGTTTGAGACTATAATGCGCTCCAGTTCAAGTACAGATCAGTAAAGTGCGCAGAGTCATTGGGGTCATTGATTCTGTATTGAAATTAGTCTATTGGCAAACTACATACATACCTCCTGCCTTGCCTTGAAAACACGTGCAATGACTTGTTTTGACAAGCGACGCAGATGAAGGACCTGTAAAGCAAGAAGGTAGTGCGGTAAAGTACAAAGTTATTAGCTCTGCAAGAAGAACACTCCCTGACAAAATATCCCATCATTCAGACTAATGAAAACCGACTTAAAATTATCTGTGTAAAGTCTGTATTAATTAGATATCACATGAGATTTGCGATAACGGAAAATTGCTCTTGCAAAAATCTTCACTTTTTGTTTTACTTTGGGAATTTTTAAGTGATATTTAATTTGAGACAGTCTTAAGATCGATCCAGCCATCAGCCAAAAAGCTTTGCGTGATGTTCAACGAAATGCTGACTTCGCTCGACCAAGGCTGTAGACTGCTCTTTGAATATCTATAACCAAAAAAGTGGCTGTTCCACTTCAATGAAACTTCAAATCGGTAAAATTCTTACTGTAAATAACAACGTTTATACATAATTATACAAATACGCATAAACAGCAGCGTTACTGCAGTCAGCGACAAAGTACAGGTTCAAAGCACAGATCTTTAAAAACTTTGGCGCAAATTCCACAACCTATTTGTTTGAAATGAATCACTTCATGGAAAAATTTAGGTATTCATTACAATTCTACCATTGGAATTGTCTGAAAACTTCAATACTTTCAGAATTGGAGTCTCTTTCTTCTTTTTGAGAATTCAAGAAAGTCTCTAAAAACCTGACAAAAATCGTAAGTTCTACACAATTTGATGAATCACAGAATACTGTGCAGGAAAGACACAGTTTGTGAATGTTCAAAAAATGGTATCAAGCAACAGTCATTCACCCATCTAGTTAACAAATTAGAAACTTGATGAAATAATTCTCAAATGAGTTGAAATACAAAGCGAACTGAAATTTCGAAAAATATTAAAGATTTCAGAAGAGTCCAACGGTAGAATTATAGAAAAGTAACAGCAGTTTCTTTGAAGCCGTTCAATTGAAAGACATTGGTCATAGAATTTAAAACCAATCATTTTACATCAACTGAACGACACTGAACCTATGCACAGCGAAAAGTTGTTTGCAATAGACAAAAGGCCGGTCTTGTTATACAACCAAGGAGAGCTGTCGAGTTTAGTAACTGTATAGCATAAACAACTGATAGGTCATCCCTTCATGCGGCCTTATCATTCAAGACCTTTAACGTTCACTTATTGAATTAAATTGATGCTGTAAATGTTGCTGCACCTGCGTGGGTCCCACTTCCCAACAGTTCTGAAACTAACAAAGGTCTTAAAAACAGATCATTTTAGTTATCCAAATCAGAAAGCAGTTGAAAGTTTAATAACCGTACTTTGAGTGGCTAATCCTTTGAACTTCACTTTCCACAAAAAGAGAAAAAAGACGACTTGGACTAAATTACTTGAAAAGACTGCAACGAAAAAACTTCAAAAGATGCGAGCGAATTTATGAGATCTTTTGCATCCTCAACAAACAGAACAAAACTTAAAAGGAGTAATTGTTTGCAGCTATGGCAACGAGCAGCACCCATCTGAGTACAGATAGGTACAATGGCAATTCAAGAAAACTGCAATTGTGGCACTTCATGCTTCGTGGTTTGAGGACAACCAACAAGCTTAGGGTAAATTGAATCAGAACAGGGCAAATCCACTTTTAAGAGTGTAGAGAAATGTGTCATAGCTACAGCTGTTCTTAGCTCATGCAAACAACGTAACTGCTGGGATAGCAGTAACTCTACATGTGATCTGGCGGTTTCCTCATCATAAATGCAGCAAGGCAATACGTCATCATATGATCTCAAGAGGAGTAACACAGGTGGTACTTAAACCACTTATCATAACAAAAGATTGGTCGTAATCGTATGTGCTTTGACGCTATTGTGACCATATGGAAATAACAATAATTCAAAGGTTCAAAGCACATTTCATTGTATGGTGATAAAGACTGTACCAATCATCTTCAAAGGAATACCAATCATCTTCAAAGGAATTGACATGGCTCCGGGGGGAGGGGGGGTAACTACCATATATTTTGGTACGGAATGTGGCGCTTTTTGGGGTGCCTGTTTTCGCTCAGAGGATAAATTTTGGGGTATCATTTTTGATAAAATCACAAGTAGTCATAAATTTTGGGGTGTCACTTAAAAAAAATGACTCTTTAGGGTATTGATTTTAATCCAGTTTCACCTTACTTGGTTAAAAGTTTGGATAATTGTCACAATTTTTGGGTATACGTTTTCAATGGCCTGTCCAAGCACCCTGGATAACGCAAACAATCAAAAACTTTCTAAGGAAAAGAATCGTGCATATAACAGCTTCGTGAGGAATGGTAGGCCAGATGACAAGCTGGAAGGTATACAAAAAATGATTTCTGAAGGTGCGAGACTGATTGAAGAAGCCAAGCGGAACTACTTCCTTAAGGCAGGCAAAACTTTAGCTAATCCAGGGACAAGTAGCAAAACCTATTGGACTTTGATAAACACTGTTCTAAACAAAGTTATTGACTCCCATGGATTCCCATGATACCACCTCTCCTTGAAAACGGGCTGTTTGTGACGGATTTGACTGAAAAGGCACAGATTTTTAATGATTATTTTATACTTCAATGCACGACCATTGACACAGGTAGTGAAATTCCACAAGATGCTCCTGCAACTACTACTTTGATAAATGATTTTGTCATCTCTGAGGAAAAGATACTCAATATCATAAGATCACTTAATCCTAATAAAGCACATGGTTGGGATGAAATATCTGTGAGAATGATAAAGTTAAGCGATGTTTCTTTAGTTCTCCCACTTAAAATAATATTCACAAATTGCTTGAGGCGTGGCTTATTTCCCGAAATATGGAAACACGCAAATGTAGTTCCAGTTCATAAGAAAAATGAGAAAAATCTGAAAGGAAATTCCCGTCCTATTTCCCTGCTACCAATTTTTGGGAAAATGCTTGAAAAACTCATATACGATTCTCTATACTCGCATCTTATATCACATGAACTGCTTAACCCAAATCAATCAGGTTTTCGTCCAGGAGACTCGACAGTCAACCAGCTACTCTCAATAACGCATACTATATTTAAAGCTTTTGAATGTAATCCTCCCCTTGATGTCCGTTCTGTGTATCTTGACATTTCTAAAGCGTTTGATAGGGTGTGGCACGACGGTCTAATCTATAAATTAAAACGATGTGGTGTATCGGGACAACTTCTTTTTCTTATCCAAAGCTTTCTTAAGGATCGAAAGCAGAGAACTGTACTGAATGGACAGAGTTCTAATTGGGGAGATATTTCGGCAGGGGTGCCTCAGGGCTCTATTCTAGGACCGTTATTTTTCCTTGCGTATATAAATGATCTAGCCGTAGGTTTGAAATGTAATGTTAAGTTGTTTGCTGATGATACATCATTGTTCACGGTAGTAGAAGATTCCAATACAGCAGCCAATGATATGAACCACGACTTGGATTTGATTAGTCAATGGGCCCACACCTGGAGGATGTCATTTAATCCTGATCCACAAAAACAAGCCGTTGAATTAACATTTTCAAGGAAGAAAATTGAAATTGACCATCCTGTGATCCTTTTTAATAACATACCTGTGAAGAAGGTAGTTGAACATAAACACTTAGGAATTATCCTGGACTCAAAGCTATCTTTCTCAGCTCATATCAAATCAGCTATCTCCAAAACAAGGAAGGGCATTGGTTTGCTGAAATATCTCTCCAACTATCTGCCCAGGCATACTCTAAACGAATTATATAAACTCTACGTTCGTCCCCACTTGGACTATGGTGATGTTATTCATCATATCCCTGCCAAAGTATGTGATTTAAGTCAAAACATCGTTTTGCCAAATTTAATGGATAAGCTAGAGTCTGTTCAGTATTCCGCTGCTTTGGCTGTAACAGGAACATGGAGGGGGACATCTCGGGAGAAGCTGTACACAGATCTAGGCTAGGAATCATTAAGTTCCCGAAGATGGAGTAGACGCCTCACCTTGTTCTACAAGTTTGTAAATAATCTTAGCCCCGAGTATACAGTAGATCCAATTCCCCATCTTCATTAGTCACAGTACTGTCTTCATAACCAGGATGTCATTGGCCAATTAAAGGCAAGGACAGAAAAATTCAAGTCTAGCTTCTATCCCAACTGTTTATCCGAATGGAATAAGCTTCAGCCTGGATTGAGACATGCACCTTCTGTTGCTGTTTTCAAGAAGAAGCTCTTGTCGATAATCCGTCCCCCTGCAAAATCTGTGTTTGGAATTCACGATCCAAAAGGATTATCCTATCTTACTCAACTGAGGGTTGGTCTCAGCAAATTAAATTTCCACAAATTCAAGCACAACTTTAGGCTTTAGGGATACCATAAACCCAATGTGCCCAACAAGTGATGGGATTGAGGATACGGAGCACTATTTGTTGCTCTGCCCTTCATTTGATGTTCAACGACAGGATCTTCTCGCTAGAGTTGCTGAATTATTACGATCATTTGTACAAATCACCGATCTTTCAAATGATGCTTTGACCCAGCTTTTGTTATATGGTAATCAAGACCTTTCCAATGACTTGAATAGAAATATACTCGAATTGACCTTACGTTTTATCCATGAAACTGGTCGGTTTGATTGAGATCTATTGCAACCTATGCAACCACCAAGTCCTTTAAAGTAAATGTTATTTTTCCTTGTAAATTCTTTTTCACATCAGACTTCAGGTATTTTACCTTTACTACTGAATGAGTTGCACGTGCAACATCATCCAAGTCATCGAAACCCTGACCTGACATCTGGTGTGGAAAAGAATCCTAGTACGTGATCCAATAGTTTTAGTCGATTGTAGCGTAGTTGTAGTTAGTTTAATGTTACGTGTCTCTTTACGTAGGCCATAGGGTAGTCATTGTCTTTCGCTCCCCATGGTATCGTACCTGTAGTGTTGTAGAGTAATTAGATAAGTATAGTTAAACGTAAAACTCATTGTAAATTTTTATATTTGAATACAAAAAAAAATGGGCAAAAAAAATGGCCTGTCGATTTGGGGTATCGTTTTCGCGAAAATTTATTAATCTCAAAAGGCACACCCGTGTCATCGCCTATTGAAGCTACCCCCGGGAAATGGCTAAAAGCTGCCCCCGGTCAAGCTGAAAATATACCCTATTGCACTTGATAACTTTGACACATACCAATCCATTAAAAAGCTACAGATACGACGGGTGCGTACGAGTTTCTTTAGCCTATTTATAGCAGCCACAAGATATTGCTATGTTTATTCTCATTAATAAAGCATGCTTCTTCCAACTCCAAGATTTTCCCATACAACAGGTCGATTTGATTGGAAAAGTCGAAAGTTAATCACAAGCCACATTACCATTAAGTACCCGTTAGTTTCAAATGTTCTTTCAGTTTGTAGAAGCTATGTGATCTGCTCGAAGGTTTTCTAACGCCACATATGTTTGTAGTTTTACATGAATGAAATGGCCACGAGAAAAACAGCTTTATTGACCCCCGTTTATCATTCTAGTAGTATTGTATACAGTAATTTTGTAAGTAGTGTATTGGCTATAATGGTCCAAAATGGGTTCAAACCCGAAAAGTTGTATTCAGATTACTTACTCTGCATGTGTTCATTTTCAATGAAATATTGTGCAATATGCATACAAGAAGATTGGTTATGTTTTAAAGCGTTCTTAAAGAGAAACGTAGTTTCATCGGCTATTTAGATGATAAGAAAATCGCACTTACCGGTAAAATGGTCACCTGAGAGATTACAGAAAACTTGAAGAAGAAGGCTACATTTGTCGAAATCTCACTGTCAAATTAAAGTGTTTGAAACACAGGAAGCCAATCGCGTATACTGTGGGGCCTAGCTTTAACTGATGCAATTATGCTGTGTTGTTTTACTAACTGCAAAATAAGTAATACTACTTGTTCTTTGAATTGAAGTAAAATGAAATTCATACATTTGAAGGGTTGACTGTTTATCTCTGTGTCTTTCTTCTTGCTTCACCGTCATCGCAGCATCCTGCCGACATGGCAACATTGGTCCTGTTGCTGTGGTTGTACTGCAATGACGCAACATTATTGCCTGTGTTTGTTGCGTTTTATCGTAAGTATGTATAATGAGAACTCGAAAGTATCTCGAAAGTATGTATATTTCTTATTTTACATACTTACGATACAACGCAACAAACACAGGCCATAAAGTTGCGTCATTGCGGTACAAGCACAGCTACAGGACCGACGTTGCCATACCGGCAGGATGCTGCGATGATGGAGAAGCAAGAAGAAAGACACAGAGCTAAACAGTCAACCCTTTAACGGTATGAATTTCATTTTACTTCAATTCAAAGAACAAGTAGTGTTACTTATTTTGCAGTTAGGAAAACAACACAGCACGAATTACCTCAGTTAAAGCTAGGCCCCACAATATACGCGATTGGGCTTCCTGTGTTTGAAATAGTGCTAAATTTCATCTATAAGAGCACCGATAATTGCAGAAAATTGCCGAAAGCAATACAGATAAGTCGGGAATATGAGGAAAAATAACCCTTAAATTGGAAAGGCGCCGTACAAACAAGATATTTGAAGGGTTATGGCGCAGTGGTGTAATCCTCTGAATCTGCAACCAAACCAGTCAGGTGGACAGGATCCTATCACAGGTAGAGCCCCACCATTTGAGCATCATGACAAGTGTACGCAAACTCGATTAGATCGTCTCTACCTCTGCAATCCCAGAGTATGGCCATAAAAAACAGCAACTTCACCATGACCTTCACTTGGCAGAAAGTTAAAATGATACTTACTGACTGGAAGCCAAGGCTGTGGCTGGGCTTGTAAGATATACTTCCCATCTTGTCTTCTCTTTAGTAGCACATCTAAGGACGTGTAACTCTGACGCTTGAAATAAAATTCAAACGCACTGTAAAAATCTACAGAAATGCACCAAGAAGCAGATTGAAGCTACAATCTCGCAAATGAAGCTCTACTACAACTTTCATTTAAATTTCCCAATTCACAAAAAGGATGCAGGAAAGCTTACCAACCCCCCTAATGACAAAGAGGCCGTGCATCTTAGCCTCCTCTCTGATCGCCAAGCTATGATGTGATGCCATATGTGAGAAATCTAAGGCCCCGTTTACACAGTGCCGGACAAGTATTTACCCGTACACGTTTTTGTAAGGATAAGCCTTCCGTTTACACGATACCTCCCTATCCGTACAAATATTTGTTCATTAATCAGGACAGAAACTTGTACTGCTACGAAAGCGTACAAGCTGTGAACTTTTACGGATAAAAACTTGTCCGGCACCGTGTAAACGCGATTTCCCAAACTTCTTTTTGTTCGGATTCACAAGGAGGGTAGAATTTTCTCCAAATGAGACGGCGCAAATATGGCAAAGTTTGTGTTTTTGTGCTGGGGCGTGTTTCTTGCGCCAAAATTGATATCGTTGTGAAGCAGGTGATTAACCTGATCAAAAACGAAAAAGAAATGGGTAATTGATAGCAAACACAATTGTTTTTGCCTGCTAAGTTCATTCTTGAGCACTGGCTGTTTTGTCTGCAAGTTACTACTGCAGCAGACACTGGAGCTGAAGAAAGATCGAACAAGCTTGAAAAGATCCCATCTTGGGAAAGACCGGGAAGGACTAGTGTATGGCGGAGGAGCCTCGTAATTGAAGTTGTTGTACCAGAAGAATGGAGAGAAAACTTCAGAATGTCGAAAGACATCAAAAGACATATGATTTGTTCTTTAGTGCGCATGTCATGAGCACAGAAATACGTTCAAATCAGGTTAATCAGGTACAGTGTAAACGGAAAGGCAATGCGAACAAATATTTGTGTAAACGTAAGTTATTCGTACAAAAACTTGTACGGATAAAAACTTGTCCGGCATCGTGTAAACGGGGCCTAAATCAAGACGCGTGGATTCGCAATCACAAAGGAGGCTGCGATGCAGGGTTTCTTTATCAAGGGGGGGGGGCTGGTACCTTTTCCTGAGGCCTGGGATCTCTGTGAATTCGCTGAATAGATATATTCTTTCGTTTACAACGATGTGGTTGGCTCTTGAATCACCAAGAAAAAACATTTGATTAAGAAATACCAAAATGAGCAAGGCATTCAGGTTTCCAAAAAGGTAAAGCGGTTTTCCTTTCTGAAGAATAGATTTCACACCTACCTCTGTGTGCACTCAATCAAATCAAAGTAAACAAAGAAAACAAAATATTGCCTTTAGCTGCGTTGAAGTTGTGAGACCTATTCCTAAGGCTGTCAGAGCTCTCAGTCTTGAACAGAATTGTCTACTCTGTTTTAAATGATTCACCCTTGCCGCTCCAATGAAATCCACACTTCTTTTAAGTTTCTTTCTTACCATTTTCATGAAAAAATTAAATCGTTCCAGTTAATAGCATTGTGTGCTGCAAATTTTGATTTTTAGCGCGGCCATGGGCCCCTGTAAATCAGTTACTCAAAACTGAGACACAGGGGTGTCTCAAAAAAATCGTTCGACGTTTTATCAAATACTAAAAGATAACGATATGCCGAATGGGCACTTGGTTAAGTAAGCCAGCGCCTAAGATTTTACATTAATTTTTAACATCAGAATCTTTCAAATTCGCTAAAAATTCATGGAGTTATCAGCCTCTTAAGTTCAAGTTTGTGCGAAAACTGAAACCAGAGGCCTCTAATGGCATTTTTGGTAAAAGTCCCATGGTCCATAGTTTCTGTTGTTTCTCAATTGTTTCAGGGCAAACCAAACGGGATTTGAACAAGTAGGATGGCTATCATGAGCATAAGAGCTAGAAATTGCAAACGCAAAGAATGATTGGTGTTTTATACCTCCAGTTGTACTGCTGTTTTCAATGTTATTGTCAATTTCATAAACTAAATCAGCATCATCATTCACCTGAAATAAACAAAGACATCAAACTCTAAAGGTTGAGTCATTCTAATCTTCAAACCTCAAATCTCAAAGTTTAATGTGAATAACGAGATAAGACATCAATAAAACTTCTGGCTTGAAACGCTGAGCAGAGGGCATCATACATCTCGTATATCGTCGGTGTAAATCGGTGTAAATAAACATCTAGAATCAGAAATCTAAATAAAAAGCATTCTAAAATCCACATTAAAAATCTCCAACAACTGATGCTTAAAATCTGTGAGCCAATGAGCCACATAAAGCCTTCATAGATTTGGCACCTTCATGACAAGACAGAGCATCAATATGATCTCAGAACTAAGCATCTGCGCAAACTACCGTCAAAAATTTGGTAAGGACTCGTCCTCATTCAGATGAAGCATATTGTGGAGCACTCTAAACGATATAATAAAGGCGTCCCAACGGTTGCAAGCTTTGAAAGAAATATCAAACATGAACCGGTGAACAGTGTAATTGTAGAATTTTTAAGTAGCCTTTCCATAGAAGGTGTGTGTAGTACAGTTGGGATAAGCAACACAGTGGGGGTGTGTGTAGTACACTAGGGGAAGTAAAGTACAGTGGGAGATGTACAGTACAATGAGGGACATCTGTGAGTTCGTAAATGTTTTGTTTACCTTGTAAATTCTGTCTCACATCAGATATCAGTCATTTGGTTTACTCCAAATGAATAACTCATTACATGAAATGAGTTACGCTCGTAAAGAGTCTGCAGCCCTGACCTACATCTGATGTTGGACAGAATCTAGTTATAGTATTCATCAGATATTTAAATCGTTCCTCATGTTGTTACATTTAGTTTCACATCATGTGTCCTTTCAAACTGGCCATGGGGTGGTCATGGTCATTCGCTCCCCATGGTATCTTCCCTGTAGTGGCGTATGGTAGCAACGTACCTATAGTAGAACGTAAGACATATTGTAAAATTTTACATGAATGAAAAAAATCTGTAGGTACAGTGGCAGATGTTCGGTACAGTGGGGGATTTACAGTACAGTGGGGGTATGTACGGTACAATTGGGGGGAGGGCACCTGTGAGCACAATGGAGGATGTTCAGTACAGTGGGGAGCATTATTCAATACAGTGGGAGATGTTCAGTACAGTAGGGTTAAACATTGTGAAAAGGCCAATGAATGGCCTCATTTTTTGTGTGTGTCTGCTAACAATTAACTCAAACATGAACAGAAAATTATTCAAGAAACCATGCAGCCATGTTCCACAAGAGCTAAATCTTTGAAGTTCCACTGAACTATCTTGAGAAAAACATCAAAGGCGTCGTGGAAGCTGCGTGGCCAAAATGAGAAATATCTACAAAATGTTCCGTCGCTATAGCTTGGAAACCTATTTGGAAAGAAACCGAGTTTTAGTCCAAAGGACTTTGACTCTTGGTTTTCGTACTAAGTTGCTAAGAACTGTGCCAAGTTTGTTATTCAGGCCTCAAATCAGATTCATATTCATGCATGTGTATACCTCTAAATCGTGTCCATCAAAAAGTTGAAACAAGGCGTACATCGTCATAGAGCACAAAGGAAGAACTATTGATATCTACTTTTCATCCTTGGGGGAACTGTTTATTCAATTAGATATGAAGGCAGGAACGCCGCAAAACTACGCGTCTCTCTTTTAGAGGTGCTAAATCTTGGAATGGCCTCTCAGCTGAGCGTACTGAGCGTAAGAAAGCATTCTCTATTTACAAATTCAAAAAACTTGACAATCAATACGTGTATATATGTATTTGGATTTCTTTTTATTGTAAATATTTAGTTTAGATCATAGGTTTTTTATTAGTATTTCATGAAATTGTAATTAGGTTAATTTAGTCTTTTTTTCCATTATATCTTAATTTGTAAGTTTTAGAGTGGAAGACACCTTGCACATCATCATTGTTATTGATGAAGGGCTACCCTCCTTAAAAATTTGAAATGAAATGAAATGAAATGAAATGAAAGAAACGATGACTATTTCTAGATTGAATGTTTATTATGTGTGTGTGAGCTGATTTTTTGCCTCGGCATACTAGGCTTCTTCAGAGCCAAACAAATGTAATCGTGATGCCACGGCGAAACATCAGCACGCAAAAATATACCGAATGAGCCAGAATAAAGTTCCAACTTTAATAAAACAACTAAGAAATAAAACAATTTCAGTAACAAATGGCCATAAGTAGCGGACTCATCTAAATAAACAATGGACGCACAATAAACTTGTATTCTGTAAGAAAAACACTATCAACTTCTACAAAAGAACAGCAATGACATAAGATTATAATGATAAGATTGACAATGTTGTATTACAGGATACAAGTTTATCATGCGTCCATGATCTCGATCGAACGATATTTCATTAGATTTTGTAGAATTTTCGAATGTGCGCAATCGCAATCAAAGCTCTAATGCCACTCAATCGAGCCTCACGCATTAAAATGTATAAAAACATCGCTCGATCCAGACTCTTTGGTAGAGCAGCTAAAAGATCTAATCCGGGTTACCTAGAACATACCTTTAAAGACAAATGCTTTTCAGGCTTCGGATGGTGAAGTAAAATATGTGGGCTGTTGGGTCTTGATGATGTGTTCAGTGCATGTTCAGGATGCTTATCGTCAACTGACTTTGACTGGAATATAAATACTCATTTAGACTGCGTTCACACGATGCTGGCACATTGAAATTGAAAACGGTGAAAAATGTGACGGCTGCAAAATTGAGCAAGCGTTCACACGATACCGCAACGATTCGAAAAGGGTAGGAGCCTAGACGGCAAAAACTCCTTGCAGGAATTTGATGCTACAACCTAAGAATCGATCAGTCTCGTGCCAAAACCGTCCAAAGATATTCCGTTTTCGTCAATTTCAGGTGTTTACACGATTCACGATGCTGTTTTTAAAATGTGTCGGTTAGAGTTCCGCTTTCAAAATCTACCGTTTTCAAAATCTGCCGGCAAAAATGTGCCGTTTTTTCGTGTGAATGGGAGGCCTATCCGTCACATTTTTCACCATTTTCTACATGTAACGGCATCATGTGAACGCAGTCTAAACGCAAAATCCCATCATAAAATCAAGCACAGAAGAAAGGGTTTAAACCCGGGGGAGGGGGGGGGTAACTTGACCTTTCCAAAGTACGAGGCTGTGCCATTTTTTGGGTACCTTTTTCATGATAGAGTCTGGATTTATGGGTATGGTTTTCAACAATTTTTTTTTGCATTTTCCGGATTTATGGGTATGATTTTTTGCAAAAATTCATCCATTGATGAGCTGTTTTGACATTTCCGAATTTATGGGTATGATTTTCAGAAAATTTCCGAATTTATCGCTATATTTTTGAGAAATTTCGCCAGCTTTATGGGCATACTTTTGAGAAATTTCTCCGGATTTGTGGGTGGTACTATTACGATTTGAATTGCACAACCCCGTATCTTGGAGACTCACGTGACTCAAGTGACCCCCGGGTTTAAATGAGTTCATCTGTTGTCCAACAAATGCTTCTGTGGAGAATTCAACGATAGGGTCCCACAGTTTTTAGGAGCTAATTAGCTGCATGATAGTAATCCTTTAAAGGAATTTTAGTGTTGAATAAACACGCTAAACAATAGATACAGAAGAGACTGCAAAAGGTCAATATTTTTAATCGAGGGGGGTATCACTCCCTAAAAATCTCGTAAAAGCTTTGGCAAAGGTCCTATTGTTTTCAAGAAAACTCCGCAAGAAATTCCTAAAATCCTATTTTTCTTAAAATCTTGTATGCTTTTCTTGCATGCTTGTATGCGAAAAGTATGCTTTTCGGTAGACTGATACTCCCCTCGTTTTCAGTCATCAAACTCTAGCTTAAAAACAGAGTAAAGGATTTGTGACTAAAGAATTATCGATCGGATTTTAGAAAGAAAAAAAGAATGACGTGACGGTACAGGACATCAGTAAGACATCTCATTTTCAAAGATTCTTGTATTTCGACGGCAACGGTTGTCGCTGTACGCAAAGGGACTTTGCTTAAAGACACCAACCTCGTCCCCAGAGTGAGTTCATTGCTCTACCTCTACTCTGGGATTCAAGAGGCCATTCGGCAATTTGATTGGCTGTTCTCCATTTTGGGCTGTAAATCCAATTTGCGTGGGGTAAACGACCTCAGCAAGTCAAATTTAGCGTAAAACCACATTCTTTACCTATTGCGACCATCATTTGCAACTTATTTCCGAAATTCGAAGAATAGCGAGCCATTTCATCTTTGAAGCTGCGGTGAAAGTTTCTCGAATTTGCAACCTAGGCTCATTTTCGCTCCTAACAAACCGAGCTTATTTTCACATTAAACACACTTGCCGACCCCAAATTATTTTTCAAATACCTGCAAAAAGGTTCAAATAAGGTCCTCAAAGTGTTTGTTTTCAATTTCTCCATTCAACTTCTGCAGAATTAGCGACAGAGCAATGACCATTTTCCGTCGCTTGGCGTTGTCTAGCCAACGGTGAAATCCATACTGGCTTCCAAATTTGCCCATTTTCTGGGCAAATTTGATCGAAGTGTACCAGGGTGTTCGTTCGGCTTCGTGATCAACGTATGACGTAAGAACACCCTGGGAACGAGGTTGCAAAGACACATTGCTTGCTTAAACATAGACACCTTGCTTACGTCAATTTGAAAAAACAACTCAGGTACACTTCTCTTTATCATGAAGATCAAGTTTGAGATTCCTGCATTACTTTTCTACTCTATAAAGTTAGCCTGCAGAGCAGAGCCTCAGGTAATATTAAACTAAGGTACACAGGATGGTGTCTATTTTCCTGCTTTCCTCAATAACTGAACATTTTCAGATCTCAAAGGAGCTGAGATGGTTGTGAAAGATATTGAAATGTCACAAAAACAGTTCCAATCCTTTGCCTGGAAACTTTTTCACAAAAATAAGGCGAATACTTTCGCTATTACAATCTCGAACAAAGGGACATTAATGTGTTACCAATTTATACGAAGACTGAATATGTGAGTTCCTAATACCTATTCAAAAACCTTGCTCAATGAAGGTTGGCTGAGATGACATCCATAGGGGAGGGGTAGTGATGTATTTGTCTCACGGGGATGTACCGTTTTGAAGGGTATCGTTTTCACCTGTCCTTTCTAACCTTGGTTATCAAAACAAAGTAATCTTTCAAGATCCGGTTATCAAAAGCGTTCAAAAGGAATGTTTTGCTGGAGTGGCTTGCTGCTCGGTCCACCTTTTATGTTCTGAAGTATGCTTTTCACCAATTTTCTAGAGTCAACTGTACTTTAGAAGCAAAAATTCTAAAGACCCATGACTGACCAGCAGCCTTTGCACGCCTTTGTTTTTGTTTACAAAAATTATTAGACTGATAACATTTAACCTAATCTATCATTTATCAAGCGAGACCCACACAGAATTATGAATATTGATAACTACAACGATGTAGTAAGTCTACTGTTCTACGAACCGCCAAACAGTTATTTATCATGCAAGGCAGAAAACATCAAGTATTACCTCTTAGATCTCGCTCCAGGATCGGTACAGCTCTGAGTGGACATCGAAGGAAGAACTATGGGGCTTTGTTTCATGGATCTTTTCGACGAAGAAGACCAACAGACAAGCTTAGATCCGTAAATTTTGGTCTACAGAGCCTCCTACCTCTACCGGCTTGTGCTTGTCCAGAACATGAGGTACAGTTCCTGCAATATTCTCTCGCAATTTCATTTTGGGGCTTTTAGATGCTATTCCTTGTTGAGATTAATGTTTGGTTGTTAAGGTAATTCAGTCTCCAATGTCTGTTTGTCTGCAGATAAGCAAAATTTCCTCTCCTTTTCTGGGGTTTCTTCCTGTCTACTGTGGCCTATAATTATTTCCTCCAATTTGCATAGCCCTGACTATTCCGAGCACAAATACATGCCTAAATGCATTGTTTATGGACTAAAGAAGCCATTGATATAATTTGTTGTCCACGTAAGTTATTTTAATCAAAGATTGAAACAGATTACAAACACAGCTATTTTCTGTATACAGAAATTAATGGAAGCTGTGGGGAAGAACATGCGAGGCCCGCAAAGGCTGCTGGTCAGTCATGGGTCTTTAAGTTGAAGAAAATTTCTTTTGATCCGCACACTCCCGTACAATTAGAATCAAGTAACTCCTGGAGAGACGTCATTACTTCAAAGAGCGGATGGACTCATATAAGAGCTCTGATACATACCAGCACAAAAGCATCATCTCGATTTTGTTTGTCCTTGCTTTTGTCTTTCTCCTTCCGTCCTCGTTTGGCAGGCGTTGCGGGACTGGGGATTTCTATTTTCCTTTTGACTGGTGCACTGACGCCAGCCGTTGTTGTAGTTGTGCTTGACAATGAAGATTCCTGTCCTTTCTGGTTGGGCGGTTGTTTGCTTTGTGTTTTGACTGACGGAGGCGGGGTACTAGTTAGGCCACTGGACGGGGGTCGTGCACTGCAAGAAACGGGCTTAACGTATAACAAAGATGGTTTCGTGAGTTACGTCGTTTAGTAGTTACGTCGTTAGCATTGTAAGCAATCCACTTTTTCAAGGAAAGAGGTGCGAAAGCGGAAGTCTTTTGTTGTAAGAGATATTGCATCTTTGAGTCAAAAATCCTAATCTACAAACAGAGTTTAGTGAGGAGGCAAGCTTTCACGTTCATATCTGTCTCCATTTTGAAATTATGGCAATATGAATAATTCAAACTGATAAGGGCTTCGACCATGAAATCAAAGTTTGGACAAAGATTTGTCCAAACATCTGATTTCACGGTCACAGTTCTTATAAATTCAAATTCTTAATCGCCATAATGCCTAGACGAACACAGATACGAAAGTAAAAATTTTGTGTAACATCATTTTCTAAGTACAAAGTCGTATTTTCTAACGAATTAAGCATTAGATAGGCTAGGCATAGGACTCGAATCCCTGCAAGAATGTACAATCATTGCATTCGTATATTTGTTACCACGGCGTTCTTTCAATTGGATTGATCAAAGGGGACTTCATATAATGCACCATAATCCCAGAGAGAGGATTTTTTATATCATCATTTTCAGAAATTACAGCATTCATAAACACCCCCACTAGCTCCAAAGTTGTGGCATCATCAAATTCCTAAATAGTATACCATAGGAGCTACAAACTTTTGCTTGCTACCATCTCGTAGATCTTTAAAAACTGAGCATTCCTTGTATTGGTCAGTTTGACTCTCCTCAATCAGTTTACAATTCACGGTGCTCTCAATTTTTGTCAAAGCTTGTGATGTCTCCTCTGGTGCACCCATTCATAAAAACGTAGGAAAGTTGTACTTCCAAAAATAATGGTCGTATCTAAAATGCACTTGTACTGATTTTCCTAAATCGAAGGTGAACTTATGAAGCTTTAAAAGGTTTGTCAAAGATTCAGATGCTCATTCTTTCATATAACGTAAAATGCTGTTATTCTAAAAATAGTCATCATATAAAAAATGCTCTCTCTGGAATTTTGGGATTTTTGCAAATTACATACCAGTTGAGCCAGAAAAAACTTTTCCACTCCTGAAAATTCATTGCACCGAGAGCACCTCTCAAATTAAAATGATTTAAATTCCATGAAAGCCGAAAGATTGAAGAATTTTTGATATTTTTCTAGTTGTCTCACGAGCACTAGAAATACAGAAAAATTCAACTTTAAAGAAACTTCATGGTTTTAGAATAATTTAACTAATCTCAAATCCATCAAAACAACTGCTTCATACCATTTTTCAACCTTGACCCGTTCCCCGAATTTCCCCCATGATCATATAGAGGGTTACTTCAAAATGGCTTAAAACATTGATCTAATCATAAAGGACCCCTCGTGCAGGTCAAGAAAGGAAATACGATTGTTGATGGGTGAGAGATATCCACTGCACATTTATTGCCATGGGACTGAAAATCCTTAGTATTTGTTTGAAAATTTACGCCATATAGCTCTTGAGAGAGCTGAAACGCCATTGTGCATTGTTCTGTTTAAGGAGAGTCCTCACAATTTTATTAATGTTTCAGACCCTTTTCAGTCAGTTTGCAACCATTAAATATTTATACGGTTGAATTTACCGATACTGCTAGTGCTTGTAAGACAACGAGGAAAATCACAAAAATACTTGAGTCTTCCGGCTTTTAACTGAAATTTGAATCTTTCAGATCTGTGAAGTACGCTTGATGCTATGAATTTCTAAAAGTTGGAACCTCTTTCTGGCTCATCCGGTACAATTCCTTTCGATTAATTGATTTCGATCACTTTACATCTGTGCTCGGATTGGAACCCTATGCTGATAAGCTGTGATTATGTTTACGTAGCCTTGAATAAATTAGAAAGTGCTAGGGTGAGTGGAGAAGCCTACAACGAACCTCAAGGAACAAATTTTACATCAGCAGACCTGCCTGGCATTGAAAATCAAAACGGAAACAACTAAGAAGGGAAAAATACAAACGACTACACGTGACAAACAATAAAGCAAAAAGACGACTAGTGTTTATAATGATTTGCTATACAAACGGATAACTTTTTTAAATCTCCTCTTTACTAATGAGTGCTAGTGGAATGGTATTCTGAGTGTTATACGATAATTGATTGATTACTTGATTAATAAATTGATTGATTCATTTTTTCTTAGCGTAAAGTTCTATTTAGCCCCCATTTCTATTAAGCCCCGTCTCTAATAAGCCCCTTCCCCTCTGAGCCAAAATTTTAAATAAGGTCCCCTTCTCTATTAAGCCCCAACTAATATCAAATTTCAGTAGTTACCAAAGATTTTCCATTTATATAGGTAGCCAAGCTTGCATCTATATTTTGATGTGGTTTGGGGTAAAAACTGTGCCGAATTTAGGCATTTGACTCGTAAAATTGTACGTTGAACCAGCAACATATGGAGTAAAAGAACTGAAAAGCTATCATTCGTATCAATGTCATTTGATTTTGTGAATAAGGCCCGCTCTCTATCAAGCCTCTGCAGTGTCCGAAATCACATAAGCTCTCCAGAGGCTTAATAGAGCCTTCACGGCAGTTGAATACAGTAGCCTTGCAAATCCATCATGAAGACAGCATTACAGAAGACGAGACAAGCACATATATACATGAAAAAGTAGCAACATAGCTGCAAAATCTCTATGATAACATATGGTCTCAAGTGAAGTTTATTGTTTTGGCAACGGAAGGTGCTTGTTTAGCGTAATAATGTTCAAGCTGATTCAGATTTCGAAAAAGATGTAATAGATGTAATACAGTTGAAAAATGAATCTACATATGGATCGGTTCCCTAGCCGGGGTATCAAAACTGCTTTGTGCTACACTTCTAGCAGCTCGATTCTCCAATGTGACTTAATTTACGAAAAAAGTTCCGCTGACTTACATAGGTGGCGGACTTTTTAACAGCAACCGGTTTGTCATGACTCCATCATTATCCTGGGCCTAGGATAGATGATTCATTGTTGTTATCGAAAATTTACCAGCTTTTCATATGTATTCTAATAAAATTGTTACATTATAAATATATATTAGTTACATTACTTACCAAATAATTCTACAATACTGATGGCACGATACTGCCCTCTCCGGGGACGAAATCATAATCATAATCAAAATGAAACTTATTTACATTTGGCTTAATTCTAGATAACAATAACCGATTAACACCAACTATACATCCCTCAGTAACGACCCCGCCGGACATCAGAAGTACATCGGGGAAATTATGAAACTATACATTTTCAGCGGGATTGAAAATATCGTGACCTTGAAATAAAGCCTTTTGGCTATCATCTGTGATGAAACGTGTATAACTTTTGAAGGGGGAACAAAAATTTCAACGGGGCAGCAACAGAAACAAAGCGGGGAGATTGCTTTAAACTCTAACTTGGCGGTGAAATAAATTTTCCTAGCGGGTCATCGTTACCTTGGCGGGGCAGTGTTTCAGCAGGGTGTAACAGGGCAGTGTTACTGGGGGAGGTGTAACTATTCATAAAATACAATATCTATTATAACTGATAAGATAAAAACCCTAAATTAAGTGCAAATGTAGCACGTACAGTTGTTGCCATCCCAGGAACGTACTCCTTTTTCGACTTTCATGGGATAAGTTGTCAATTTTATGTCAACACTAAGAGTATTCCACAATGGACTCCCTCTAAAGGATCGGGAATTTATTCTGTCGCTCTGGGAACTCACTGAAGGGGTTGGCATCGTTCTTTAGTACGTAGGTTGAAGGGAAAATCCTTCTTAACAAAGAAATTCCCTGTGTGTACCTTGCGGACACTACATAAAGAGATGAGAACTAATAAACTATATGTCTTCAATCAAACGTCGCGAGAAACTGCCCGCGATAAAACAAATAATTTGCGTGCTTTGGATGGGTAACTTGGCGGTATCATAAAAATTGCGCACCGTTACATCAAAGAATGGGGACTTCATGCCGCAAAGATCTTGCATCATGATATAGAGAACGTCAACAAGTATCCCCGTATGACGGCCCATAACAAACCGTATATGACATGAGGGTTAACATGGGACCCCCTGCATTAAATCTTTCAAATATCTCAATTTCACGTTAACAAAAACGGAAAAAGCCTTGAACTCTATTCCAGTAGTTTTTGATTCCCAACGTGCATGGTCATTCTGGAAATGCATAATTTATCTTTGACTATAATGGTAACGAGATTGGTATTCATTTGTTTAGTTTGACGCTTTGGAATCCATCTACTTTGGCCTCATTTCCACAAAGAGACTCGGGAAAAGTCTACCGTGATCCAAAACATAAATATCAAGTCCAACTTTGCTATCTATGAAGTGCTATCCTTAAAGTTTTCAAGCTTAAAGGGGGGGGGGCGCTTAGACTCATGATAAAAACCCTGCAGTTATCTCATAGCTATAGCTAACTTACCAGTTTCTGAAAACTTTGCGAATTTGTGAATGGTTCCACTGTCGAAGGCAGATCGTTGTCGCTGCAAAAAATAAATTCTTTGTTTAATACTCAGCGAATCTGAACAATTTGTCTGTTCTAATGCAAGCAGACCTTGGCTGCAAAAATCCTCTTAAATCGGTCACAAATCTCCAACTGTTTAAAAACTACCGGGAGTCCCCAACAGTCCTCCGCTTTAGAAAAGCACTTAAACTCAATTGAAACTGCTGAAACTCACGCCTATCACTATTACTCTATCATTATAAAATTTTTCTAGCCATATCAAACTTCCTGTTTGATTGCAAATATCATCTTTGAACATATATGGTGGATCATTGCAAAGATAGATCAAAACAAAAACTTCGTGATGGTTTGATAACCGAGCTCGGTTGATATTTTAAATGGAAGTACGAGTACTGTTTTGGAAAACCCGGTAGAAATGTCAAGATAAACTTAGGTCCCGTTCACACGGGAATGCAGTCATCCCGTTCCATATCGCTCCGTTCCAAAAAGTTGAAAAATCAAGGATTGTGTTCAAAAGGGAATGATTCAAATAGCAGTTCCGTCGCGAAATGGCATAAAATATTGATACGCAAAATGGAACGATTCGTAACCATGCCGTTCTGTTCCGTTCCGTTCCCGTGTCAACAGACAATGAAATGCAGTTCTAACTCGTCCAAAAGACGGAAAAAGACTTTTACCCTTAGTATAGGAGAGGGTGTCGTTGTTGCTGCAGGAAGAATAAGAAAAACCGAAGCAACGATTAACGGAACGATTGCATTCCCAGGTGAACAGGAACAAAAGCCCATACACAACCGTCCCGCTCTCGAGTGAACAGTCTAATTTTGTGTTCCAAAAATGGAGAGGAAATGGAATGGATCAATTGCGTTCCCGTGTGAATAGGCCACATATCTGCATAGAGCTCAAATCTTTAAAAAGGTGGGAATTTTAATTCTATTACAATTTTCTTTAAATTAATGTGCTTGAAAGGAACTTCCGGTAGCTGTTTGTAAATCTGCTATGGCAATATTTTGGTACCTTGATTAGTTTCAAAATGGCGGCATTTATCAATTTTGAGGTTGTGTCTTCATCAAATTAATAAATCCTTAACTAGAACAGCTACAGATTTTCCATTTGCATCCATATTGTAGACCATTACAAACTATGGCTTTCTTGAAGATTGTATCAATTTTCCTCAAGTAATGCGAGATTTTACGATGATCTTTATTCTTTCAAAATAATTGATAAATTTCACAAAATATAATCAAAACGCCGCCATTTTCAAAATGATCAAGGTATCAAAAAATTGCCATGGCAGAAATTACCACGAATTACCCAAAGTTTCTTTGGGGTCGTCCAATTCATGGAAAAATATGACACAATTTCACGTCCACCTTCTTGAAGATTTGAGAGATTTGAGCACTATGCTGTACACATTCAAATTGAAAAGATATCCACACAATACAGACCTTATATCCAAAGGAGGTGCTATCAACAATGGTGTTATTCTTCTCCTTCCATCTTTAGTCCTGGTTTCTTTTTGTTGCTTTAGCACCATCTAAAATAATAGAGTACAAAACTTTACAGGTTGAGCAAAAACTTGCATATTTTGAAAGATTTTAGTAAGCAATCACAAATCGCCCATTATCGCAACTTCCCTTTCTATTTCCTAAAAAGGTATAGGCACCAAAAAAAACTATTCTGATCCGGATTCCATCGTTTTAGTTTTGCAAAAATTTTATTGTCATCTTGTTTTCATTGAGGGAAATATCGCAGCTTTTCTTCGACTTACTTGTCAAATGTTAAATCTTGCAATGTAACTTTCTGAACAAATCATGTCTTTGCTTTCCTGCGGATTACTTTTTTCTCCATTTCATCCTTTAGTCATTGAATGAATGAAGCCCAAAACCGTTTTCCTTTTGAGGTTATTAATTTGAGACCATGCCAACGCACATCATTGTCACAGGGTACTGGCATTCATTTTCCTGGCATTAAACATTTCATAAGGAAGTGGATTATTAGAATCTGGTAGTAGGATGGCTAAAACTTTAAGCAACTCTGGTACTATGTCTGAGAAACGTCACGAAACTTTTATGTGGTATTATGTGGTGTTATGTTATGTTATGTTATGTTATGTTATGTTATGTTATGTTTTGTTTTGTTTTGTTTTGTTTGTTTTGTTTTGTTTTGTTTTGTTTTGTTTTGTTAAGTTATGTTAGTTATGTTATGTTATGCTACGCTATGGTAAGTTATGTTATGTGAATTTCAAGAATATTATTGCAAGATTGTCGTAAAGCTTCTATTCCTGAGTAGCATTCACTATGGTTGTTATGTTCTGAGCTCCATACAACTCTTTTTCTGGATAAAAATGGTGCTGTACGCCAAGAAACAAATAATAGGTAGATTGTACCACCAAAGTCATGACTCATACACCCGAAATATAAGAAACCAATTAAGAAACTTTAAAACTTAAATGGTGAACTGTTCACATGAAATAAAGAAACTTTTAGTACAATGGGTTGATCTAAGTTTTCTAATAAAAGAGAAACGTGAAACATTTACAAAATATTGCCTATTGCAGCCATGCTATACGTATCTATTTATGAGAAACTGCTTATAAGAAACTCAACTCTCAGATCGCCAAAAATTAAGAAACTCCAGTACTGGGAAAATATAACTTAAGAAGCTATTCATTTTTTACAAAGGAAATCCTCAACATAATATTATTTCCATTGTTTCCTGTATCATGTTGGTGGGAATGTACTTGAGTGATACGTAAACAACGGAAAGGCTTAAAATAAAACAGATTTGAAAAGTTCACGAAGGCACAGTAAGTGAACATGAAGATTGTCATGAAACATTTAAAAAAGTTGTAAAAAACTCTAAATACTCAAAACCTGACGATTTTAAGAAATTTTCAGTACTGGCCCAAATTCTTAGTTTCTAATAAAAAATATGTGCATTTCAAAACGCTAGCATTGACTATCAACCTTTGCATGAACATTATCTGAAAAGAGAATTTTTGTCATGCATTATTTCTACATTTCATGTATCGGCATGGGTGTTTCTGTGGAAGACTTTCCTGTGGCTTTCGGTTTTGAACCCCTTTCTTGTGCGACGGCGCACTAAGACACAGAATTACAAGGGAGCTCTCTTCGAACAACTTGAGAACGGTTGGGCCTAACCACGCTCAGTTGAAGACGAAACAGAACAGAAAACAAGACAACAAAACAAGACACAAGGATCAAAACAAGGTAAATAAATAATCAATCAAAACATCCGTGTCCTAACACCCTTGGTATCGGAAGGATTGCACTTCACCACAGGTAAAAAGTTCCGAATGACCCTCCGAAAAAATGTAACTAAGATTGATTTACAAAATAATGATTAAATCTAAAGATTTTCAATTCAGCCTGTTTCGGTTCTTTGCAATGAGATGAATCCAGTAATCGGGGTGTAGATTCTTAACACACGCTTACCCAAATTTATTTACGTTCTTGGCCCTACCGGCTTCACCCAAAGCTTACCCAGTTCATCCCTGCAGACCCTGCCGCACAGTTCTGTAAGCAGTGTCCTGGCATCCATGAAAGAGGCTGATTGGCAAACAGGCTCTGTGTCTATTTCCCAATAAACAAATAAATGAAAACCTTTATCAAGAACCTAGTCAAGATATCAGGCTGAAATGCTTCCTATCCATTGGGTGCAAAATATGTAATTTCAGACTGTACGTTATAAGGGTTATAAATAAATGGAGGCTCTTGTGCGCGGGTTTTTACTGTACACAGGATGATTCAACGAAACATACCTTCTGTAAGGCTACAGCATTGCATTAATGCATCCAGTTAGACTCGGTAAATACTTTGTTGAGTAGTTAGGATCTCACGAAGTATCAGAGACTTTAAAACTTCGGAAAAAGCAACGACTTTCCAACATCACGAGGGTTTTCCTTGCCAAACCTACTGCAAACCTTGATCAAAAATTCCTAAAGATTTCATACCTTACAGCGATAGTAAAGCACACGCTTTTGGGAGAATTTCACATTGCTCGTTCTTTTGGGGATTTGAAACATCTTAAGTTTTCTAAAATCGGCATGCTGTTGCGCAGAAAAGTGTCAGTTACCGAAAGAAAGCATATCCTGAAACAATAGAGCAAGCGGTATTCGCTGCAAATAGCTATAAGGAATGCAAATTCTGAGATGGAAGAGTATCGAGAGACTTGGGAGACACAGTTAGAAAGAACTGAAAAAAGCCACTCTGGGCTCCGAAAGAAAGAACGGCACTCAACCAAGTGACCTGATGCAAGGCAGTCATAGATTGCCTTTGTTGTTTGAATCCCAAAAGAATCAATATACAGTAAAACCCCGCAAACAAGAACATAGCAAAATAAGAATCTGCAGAATGATTTTGAGGCAAAAGATACCCAAAGATAAGAACCAAAAACAAACTGATTTACTTCAATGTTCTTATGAGATGGCTCACTTAATTAAGAAACTTCATTATATTAGTGTAACAAACTCCCAACTATTGATAACTGAACTGCTCTAACAGTTTTCAGGGATATGCAAATTGTTTTATCAAGCTGTATGATATAAATTGCTTTGTTAACAGCAATCCTTTCTAATATTTAAAGGCAGTCATTATACCTTCAACTTTATTTAACACATTGTATACCGTTGCTATATGTTCATCGTAGTCACAAATGTCCTTGCAATAAGAAACACGCCCGGAAAATTTCATAAGTACCTCATTTATAAGAACCTAGCCAGTCTGGTTTTTAGAAAAGTATGTTCTTGTTTGCGGGGTTTTACTGTATTATAACTTTATAACTTAATTTTCGTATGTTTTCATTTTCGAGTCGTAAACGAGGCCCCTTGGGATCTTTCGCAGAATAGGCAAATTTCAATGCACTAAAAAGGCCAATAAAACTCTGACGTTTGAGAAGATGTACCAAAATACATCCACGAATGGGCTGTCAGAAATGTGGTTGCCGTCGTCTAGACTGATGAAAATCGTCGTAGTTTCGCTCCTTGATAGGCTGATAATCGCTTCAACTATTATAATGGCACTAGTGCCATCATCCAATTCAATAAACATAGCGAAAACTGGTACTGAAGTAGTTAGTTTCGTCGTCGTCGTCAGAAATGCGGTAGTTGTCGTCCCGACAGATGTTATAGTCCTCCTTGTGTTCCAAGCCCGGCTTTCCTGGTATGCCTGAGTCTTGCAAATGTGCTGCAGTCATTTTTTCCTCCTTCTATTTCTTTGTCCAGCTTGCCTTGTATCCCTGTGTCCTGTGAAAGTACTACGTTTCTTTGGCTACAGCAGTTTTGTTCCTCCTGGTCCTGGTGCACAATCATCCTTACTTCCCTGTGCCCTAAAAATGTGGACAACTTTGAGGGGCACAAAGGACACAGGGATAATACAGCCGCTGTAGGAAAAACTACCGGGTTTCTAAAGCCATGGTACATATTGACTATCTCACATGACAACTCTTGCAAGGCGAAGAATTCCACTTACCACAGCTGCAGGGCACGTCTCTTTGGATTTCTTCAGAACTGCAACTCATTTACCCCGGGGGTACTTAACTGGGGAAGTGACGGGGGTGTGTGAAAGATCTCTTTACATCCTGAACTTTGTCGCATAAAAATGTCCCTAAAGTATACCATGTCTCATAAAAATTTTGCCAAAAGTATACATGATCCATTGTTTCGAGAGAACTCTAAAAAATTTCCTTCCACATGATACCTTATCGAATGGTTTTCTTATCAATTGTAATACCTTATCGCATAAATTTTTGTAGAAAATGACACCCTGTTGCATAATTCTTACCGCAAAAGGACACCCTGTTGAGCAGTACATCCCGTCAAGTCAACTATAGGAGTACCCCTTCCCTCACCCCAAGGCTTACTTACTTGTAAAGATTTTGTAGCTATGACGTCAGAGGCAAACATTGACCAGCTGGCACTGGCCTTGAAAAAAGGGAGAAACAAGCATACCATCGCATCTTTATCATTACTTGACCCACTTGTGAAGCCTCCAGATCTCATCAAACTTTGTGCATCTGCCAGAAAACAAATGTGATCACTATTATACTGCATAGATTCGTTCTTCTCCAATCTTCATCTGACAATGGTCACATCAAATCGTTAGATACCACGCGAGTGCGAAGAATAACAAATATATATGATTTTTTCGTGTCTCTTCTCTCAGATATGTCTGATGATTTGTTGTAACCAGTTTCATAACAGTGTCAGATGAAGACTAGAAGTCGTGTGCCAGCCTTAAAACAAACAGGTTTGTTTACAAACAATTTGTTGGTGTGCAATGGCTCTTTAAAACGAAAGTTGGCCGCCTTTCCAACGTAGCAGATGACCTAAACAAACTCCTTGAGCTAGATGGAAACCAGTCCCCTGAAAGTTATTGACACATATTTAAATCACCATCTTTTCAAAATATTTTGCTATCTTTGAAGATGCAGCAACATCATTTTAAAGAACAAGTAAGGGGTTGACAAAATTATGGTTAAAAAGTAACCTTACCAACTGCTGAACACCAGTCTTGAGTTTTTTGCAAGTTTTCATGCCTCGAACTTTCATAAATTCGACGAGTAATCTTCGTAAGCTAGGCCAAATACCGTCGCCATTTTGTATTTGTGCGAGTTTGCGGAAGGCGCGATAAGGAGGCTAGCAATGTGGGTGGTATAATATCAACACATTTGGCAGCCTCGTTCAAGCCAACTTGAAGTGAGGTACGTCATTTCGCACTTCTTAGCAGATTGAAAAATGTAGTTTCGTAGATTAAAGAGGAAAAAAGTGAAAAAGTACTTCACACCATTCACAACAGTGAAATCTCTTGAATAATCAACAATTATACCAACCCTGGGCTTGCCCTCTGAAGGGAATCGACATGACTATGTTAGTAACTATAATTAAGCTATAGAAACGCCCACACACTCAATTTTTTCTTTGCTGCACCATGGCACAGAAAGCGTCAAAGTTATCGACCACAATAAACGATGTTCTTAACTTGGCCCAGGCTAGCTTACAATCATTACTCTATTCACACTTGCAAGTTAAACCAGCTTAAACTAAGGCAGGTTATTGAATTGGGCCTCCTAATTGGTCAATTCAACAAATCAAATGCAATTGATTGGTTGAAATCTAACCTGGTTTGTATAAGACCGGTTTAACTGTGTCAGTGTTAACGCTTTATATGTCATTCCCTGTTAGTTACAATTATCCTCCGCGAAGGTTTAAAGGCAGTCTGTCACGTCTCTGATTGGCCTCGACAAAGTCAGAGCTCAACACAAACGGATTTCTTTGTTAGTCAGTGTATTTGAAACAAAGGAGGGCTAATCTTCTTGACTTTCTACGGCCATAGAAAGTCAGAGGATTAACAGCCATTCAAATTTCCTATTCCTTGTATTGTCCAAATCACCCAATCAAATGCGTGACAGACTGCCTTTAAATGACAAAACTGGCATCCAGCGGAAAGTTCTGTCTTTTCTGGACTCTGCAAAGAGACATTTGAAACATGAATATCCTTCACTGGTCTATTCAATGCCGGCTCTGCTCCATATCAGTGGCGGGGCTAGACAAGAAATAGTGAAGGAATTCAAAGTAGTGTGAAAGTCCAAATTTGCAGACTAGAGAGTATAACGGTATACACAAACATTTTTATCGCATTGTTTCAATTACAACTTTAGGTAGGTTTTGAAAGAAGGGGGTTACTTCCTCCCCTGGCCACGCCACTACTACACATATCTCCGTCTAGTCATTTAAGTGTCTAAAAATGTCCCTCCTCCTCACCTGATGTTTGAGGTGCCAATCCCTTCTTCCCTGCAGATGGTGAGTTCAATAACGATTGTTGGGCAAGCATTGCTTTCCTTACTCTCTCTTGTTGCTGTTGCTGTTGATGCACCTTCAATACCTCAGGGTTCTCAATGATTGAAGCAGCAAAGTTATTTTTTGATGATATGATGCTGGTTCCATACGTTTTCTTGTGATACGCAAGCTGAATAAGGCAGGACACAAACAAGATTTCAATACGACGCTTATCACCAATTAGCTTATCACCAAAATACCACAGTATTTTTGCGATTTTTCTCGCCTTCTTATGAGCACTGGAAATATTCAGGGTGAGTCAAAAAAAAACGTGGGGCATTTGGCGGGACTGTGGCATCACGTTTAGCTACCCGATTGTCATAAACTAAATCTTTCCGTGCACCCGAGAGCCTAACTTAGATCATAAACTTTTCCCCCATCAAAATCGGTCATTTAATGCACTTTTCAAAAGGATTTTCTTCGTAAGACCTTGTGCGGGAATCTTGCATACTGATGAAACCTTTCGCTGAATCCCTGCAACATTTTATTTTGGCAAAAGTTACACTTACACGTGACATTATCAGGGGAGATTGAAATAAATAGGAGCTAGTACTTTCTCCCTTGGGATGTCTTATCATGACTTGCCTTGTTTTGAGAATAAGCTTGCTTGAAAGACATCAATAACGGTGCTTCTTTGTCTTACGAAGAGGTTTCTTTCACGCAGATAAACGCTCTGCAAATCGCAATGGAACATCATGCAGACAACGTTTTTCCTAAAGCATGATTCACAAAGTCGTGCAGAAGGACTCAAAAGATAAGAGATTCAGACTCTGAGTCTTTTTCTTTTGGTTCTTTTTGCACGATCTTAGGGACCTAAGCGACCTATTGTGAAGCAGACTTAACTTTTTCAGTATCCCCTGATAATACAACGTGTACCTGCAGCTCTAGCAAGGCTAAAATGCTTAAGGTGACTCTGGAACACGCTCTGATGAGCACGGAAAGCCGGTTTTCAGAAATCACCGTCTCTAGAAACTTGTTAATTGCTCTGCAACCAATCGGGCTATCTAAATTCTGTAAAAAGTATGGGATTGCTGATACTCATGGCAATCGAAAGACATATTAAACAAAACTGTTTGTTTTCACGGCTTTGGAGAATGGTCATTTCAAAAAATTTTACTAGCTTCAGAAGAACTTCACTTTCCACTCCGCTAATCTAAAGATTTTTGATCAAACTTTTTTACCAAACACACGATATGCTCACCGACACACATGCCAAATTTGAAGTCAAAAGCTTGGCCAGTTTTTCCGCAATAAAATTCTAAAGTTTGGTAGCAAAGTCGACAACAAACGCAAGAAAAACTGGTCAGTGGATTACGATTGCCAGCTGTGAAAGAGTCAGTAAAGCGTTTGACAGCACGTGTGAAACAAGTCGGCATTCTTTCAAGACTGACATTGCAAATCTAGCTTTTTTCATACAAATCTTTTGTGCTTGCACGAGCTATGGAATATAATGTTTGAGTCCCAAGGCGAAGAAAAAGAAAGAGATTTGCAAAACAGTGTGTGACAGAAATTGATCAAAAAATTTCATACATTGTAATCAAATGCAAAATAATGCAATCAGACGAACAACGTTCATTACATTACGAAGGTTTATGCTAAAGCGGCTGTTCCTTCCTTTTCTGTCACACACTGCTTTGCAAACCTCTTTCTTTTTCTTCGCCTTGGGACTCAAACAAGATATTCCAGCTCGTGCAAGCACAAAAGATTTGTATGGAAGAAGATAGATTTGCACTGTCAGTCTCGAAAGACTGTCAACGTGATTGCAAGCGCTTCACCGATTCTTTCGCAGCTGCCAATCGTAATCAACCGACCAGTTTTTCTTGCGTTCGTTGTCGAGTATGCTACCAAACTTTAGAATTTTATTGCGGAAAAACTGGCCAAGCTTTTGACTTCAAATTTGGCTTGTGTGTCGATGAGCATATCGTGTGTTTGGTAAAAAAGTTTGATCAAAATCTTTAGATTAGCGGAGTGGAAAGTGAAGCTCTTCTGGAGCTAGTAAAATATTTTGAAATGAGCATTCTCCAAAGCCGTGAAAACAAACAGTTTTGTTTAATATGTCTTTCGATTGCCAAGAGTATGAGCAGTCCCATAGTTTTTACAGAATTTCGATAGCCCGATTGGTTGCAGAGCAATTAACAAGTTTCTAGAGAGGGTGATTTCTGAAAACCGGCTTTCTGTGCTCATCAGAGCGTGTTGCAGAGTCACCTTAAGGGGCTTGGTCAAAGATTTCACCAGTTTGCAGGACTTCCATACATGGTCTTACGAAGAAAATCTTTTTTCATAAATGCATCAAATGACCGATTTCGATGGGGAATGGTTTATGATCTACATTAGACTTTGGCAGCACAGAAAAATTTAGTTCACTGTAATCGATTGGCGCAATGTGATGACACAGTCGGTCAAACGCCCACCGTTTTTCTGACTCACCCGGTATGCAAAGTTAAGTTTACAGAAAATTTATGTCTGCGGAATGACGGGAAAAGGCTTAGACCCCGTTTACACGATGCCGGTAGCATACCGGCATGATATGACACCGGCATGATTTCTTTTGTTTCTTGGCCACCCGTTTACACGATGTCGATACCATGCCGTTACGCAGGGCCGCCGAGAGCAAGGCCGGGCCCCGGGGCAGCAAAGTAGATGCGGGCCCCTTGCTTGACAGTGACACATGGCAATTCAATTTCTAACTTAACTTTATTCGTAAAAATACAAGTTGTTACAATGATTGATATTGAATTTGCACTCTTTCTAGCTAACATTTGCCAATGAACTTTCTTAGTGAAGGTCTAAGTGTTTTTGGATAGGGAAGTCCATTCCACAACATTCTCATTTATTGTCTATCATTTTATCACCCCATGTTTGCATGTTTGCTTCTCGAAAATTTTATAGCGTTTACTTTGACAGGCTAGATATGTATGAATTTCTTTCCGACAAAGTGCACTGGAGAATTTCGTGGAGATTGTGCAGCGGTGCAACTAGGGCAAATTAAGTGAGGAAAGTAAAATGAAGGGGGTCTGGGGGCTAAGCCCCCAGGAAAATTTTTGAGGCCACGCCCTTTACTACGGTGGCCCACAAGTGTCAAGGCAAAACTCTTTTCCTCAAGACAAAACTTTCCTTCTCAAGGCAAAACTTTCTCTTTTAAGACAAAACTTTCTTTCCCAAGGCAGAACTTTCTTTCTCAGGGCAAAGCTTTCTTTCTCAAGACTAAACTTTCCCGAGGCAAAACTTTCTTTCTCAAGGCAAAACTTTCTTACTCAAGGCAAAACTTTCTTTCTCAGGGCAAAACTTTCTTTCTCAAGGCAAAACTTTTATTCTCGAGGCAAAACTCTTTCAGGAGGGAACCAAAAAGAAACCAAATCAATGTTAAGTAAGAGTTGCTTTCATGGCTGTTGTTAAAGGACCCAAGATACCAAAAGTTTTCATTAGTTTATCTGGCAAACGCTATAGATACATGGCATGAGTCCCTCAAAAGATCGTAGCAGACATCCTCTGGTGTTCGGTTAATCTTGTCACGTGATGCTAGAACAGTCAGGCGGACAGGGCTCGATCCAAGGAAGCCCTGCCACTTGAGTGCCACGAGATGGATGGGTTTTGAGCTTGACTAGATCATCTGCACCTTTAAGATCCTTATGCTTGGCGCTAAGAACCGTAACTTCACCTTCAGGGTAAATCTTCGTGGCGTGAATCAAAAAAGAGCGCATCACCCTTGGAGGTCATATCAGGATTGCGAGCTAAACAGAACTTGATGCTGATGGGCGTTACAAGCTCGAAAGGCTCGGCTGCCCAGTCTACAGACACATCAAAGGGTGAAGCAGAAAGATCTAATCAAGTCTGTGACCCATCCATCATGACGCTGAAGTGACAAGGCTATCTTGGATTGAACCCTGTCCGCCTGACTGTTCTGGCCTCAAGTCATAAGATTACCAGAACATCCGAGGACGTCTGCTACGGTCTTTTGTGGGACTCATGCCATCCATCCTTAGCGTGTGCCAGATAGAATAATGATAACTTTGGGTACCTTGGGCGCTTTTAACAACAGCCATGATGGCAGCTCTTACTCAACATTGAATTGGTTCCTAGTTGGTTCCCTCCTGTAAGAGTTTTGTCTTAAGAAAGAAAGTTTTGCCTTGAAAAAGAAAGTTTTGTCCTAAAAAAGAAAGTTTTGCCTTGAAAGAGAAAGTTTTGCCTTGAGGAAAAGAGTTTGCCTTGACACTTGTGGGCCACCGTACTTTACTTTGGCTTAGAATGCTTCTCCCACAACATCATGCTCGCCATTGACAATAAGGAAACGTTGATAATTTTGTAACCACTATTGTATAAATCAAAGTGCGAGGACAAATTTTGAAGAAGCATCCTCCACGTTTGCTTAGAAGGAGGGGCATTTCACTCCCAAACGTCATATACAGCTTTGGCAAAAATTCGTTTCTCTTAAAGAATAATCCATCAAAACTCCGCAAAATCCTTTTGCTCTCCAGGGCTAAAATGGAAGTCTTCACAACACAATTAAATTACATATCTTCTACCATTTCTCAGAAAAATTGACGATGCAATCGAAATTGTGGATGTTTCTATGGAATTTGAAACAAATAGCTGAAAGCAATGTCCTAGCCTCAAAATAATGCAAGGCAAGAACATACCCGGTGAGCCAGAAAAGACCTCCCAGTTTTGAAAATTCATAGCTTCAAGAATACTTCACGGATCCAAGTGATTCAAATTTGGGTTAAAAGCCAAAAGATCAAAGAATTTTTGTGATTTTCTGGGTGTTTTACAAGCACTAAAAGTATGGGTAAATTTAACTTTCAAAAAGTTTCATGATTGCAAAATGAGTGAAAAAGGGTCTAAAACATTGATCAAATGATAAAGGACTCCTTGCACAGAACAATAAAGAAAATGCAATTTCTCATGGGTTAGAGCTATCCTCTGTACATTAATTACCATTCGATTTAAAATTCTTAGCAATTGTTTCAAAATCTACGTCTTAAAACTCTTGAGAGAGGTGTAAGGCCAAAGGCCCACTGCCCATCGTTCTCTGTGAGGAGACTCCTTGCGATTTGATCGATGATTTAGGCCCTTTTTTCAGTGATTATCCAAGCATGAGATTTTTAAAGCTGAATTTACTTATACTTCTAGTGCCGGTAAGACAGCATGATAAATCACAAAAATACTTCGATCTTTCAGCTTTAACTGAAATTTGAATCATTTTCATCTGTAATATAGTCTTGGTGCTGTGAATTTTTGAAAATGGGAACTTTTTTCTGGCTCACCCGGTATATAATGAATAAAGGCCTGTGATGTTATTGCAAAGAGCAAAGGACAAGGACACACGTCATAACACGTTGCAATATGGTGAATGATCTATTAGGTACACTGGTGCTAGCTAAAGCTTGGAAATTCCCTTGAGAATTGAACAATCTCCTTTATCAGTTTTCGTCATCAAAATCAAAATCTCTTTGAATTATCAAGTTTACAGTTTTTAGTTTCAACTGTTTTGCAACAATCAATCTCAAAATGTTTGCTCTCTCCTCGATTAGTTAATCTACTGAGAGAGCTCCTCCTTTAGAAAAGTTCTTCTCCATACAAATATCTGATGTTCTCTGTAATCTTGAAGTAATTTTGTAATATCTTAATCTTGTTTTAATTTGTCATATCGTCAGTTTTGCAAATTTCGTTGGTTCAAATGAGTTTTGTATGTAGTTGACTATTCTAAAATGAAATGGAACTAAATTGAAGGATAAAGTTCGATCTTACGGGCCCCAGCTCGATGATATCATTACAACATATAATGGAAAAGCAAAGCTTCTCTTTCTACGGGCCCCCGGCGGGGCCCGGGCCCCGGGGCAGTTGCCCCGGCTATCCCCCCCTCTCGGCGGTCCTGCCGTTACGAGAAGGTGTTAATCCGGATTAAAACCATGTCGATAGCCATACCGGTACGGGTTCATGCCGGCATGATAACGACATCGTGTAAACGGGCCATGCCGGCATGGTACCGACATGATTTCATATCGCTTTCACCTCGAGGTTAAAAAATATTCAAAGCGAGGATATTTGCGACAAAGTAAGCGCCCCAATTCATTGCAAACCACAAAAAAACCACTCAATTTCCTTGTCAGTCCACATGAAGGAAGCAGCCTTGTTTTGCCTTCATTTGTCTTGGTCTTTTCTCGCTTTCTCGCAGCCTTCTTCTTCGCAGCCTTCTTCGCTTGCTGTTTTCGATGCAAGTTTGTGGCCATTTATTCGTAGCTTTGAGTTTGATTTTATGTTGACCATATTGTGATTTGGGTTTGGCTTTTTGTTCGCCATGTGTTTTGGCGCCTTCTTGAGGGTAAACGCACAAGCGCATAATTAAACAAACGTCACAGCCATTGTCTTATCAAAGCGACATGATATCATGCCGGCATCGTGTAAACGGGGCGAGAAAAAATCATAGGTTGACCCATGCCGGTATAGTTTCATGCCGGTGTCATATCATGCCGGCATACTACCGACATCGTGTAAACGGGGTCTTAAAATACTTGATCAAATTATAAAAGGCCCTGCCCACAGAACAATGAAGAAAATGCAACTTCTCATGGGTGTCGGCACATTTATTGCCATAAAATTGAAAATCCTTCATATTTGTCTATGTCTTACATCTCTCTCGAGAGGTGAAACGCCCGTGCGTATCATTCAGACTCTTTGTGAAGAGAGTCCTCACGATATGATCAAATGTTTTGGGCCCTTTTTCACTCATTTTGCAACTAAACCATGAAATTTACGACGAGTTCAATTTACCCACATTTCCAGTGCTCGTAAGAAGGCGAGAAAAATCACACAAAAACTTCGATCGTTCGGATTTTAATCATAATTTGAATCATCCGAGGTTGGAATTACTGTTGGTGCTGCGAATTCTCGCAAGTAAGAACTTTTTCCAAGCTCACCCGGTATATAAAATAAAGTCTAATACAAATAATAAGGTTAAATTCATTCAATATATTCATAAGGAGTAATGTATTCATTTTGTTGACAGACTACCTTTTACAGCTATGTCTTAAAGAAAAACCATCGCAAAATTTTTGTTTCTGAATACTTCAACGAGACTTCTCATGAATAGAAGAAACTTCGTACATCCCAAAATGTATTTAGTTTTTTCGTGCGACTTCTAGGACTATGGGAAAACAGTAAAAGGAAAGGGAAAATGACATATTTGTACCCACGCTTTTCTACGCGACGTGCACAGAGGCAAAGAATGACCATGGAATAATTCTCGCGCTGTAAGTTTTTTCTTAAATCTCGGCCAATCAAATTTTCAGCGATTGTGTCTCTTTAGAAATTTGTCGGAGAATGACAAAAATTGAACTTACTTTTTCTTGGTCAGTCATCACTTTTCCAAGCTCTGCCGCTGTAAATTCGAGATATGCCAGCGTTCCATCTAAAGAGCATGCCATCAGGCGATAGCCGCAACGGTTCCTTCACGAAAATCATACAAAAAGAGTTTTGAGTTTGTGTGGCTGCTGTGAAGGAGCCACAGGTCTAATCGCATTGATTATAACACAATTGCATAGGTCAAGCTTCAACTTAAATTGGAGACTCTGCTTTCGCAAATTGGAATGGTTGTCCCAATTTTTGGCAGAAGGAAAGCAAAAATAAATGGTTCCTTCAAAGCAGCACTCTGTTGTCTCCAGCTATGTCAAACACCAAGTCCTGTTTGAAATAAAGGGTTCTAGCATTGTACCGGGTGAGTCACTAAAAACGTCCGGCGTTTGAAAAAATCCTGTTCCCAAAATATCAAAGCAATGATATTGAAAAATGTCTTGTTTTGTCCCCGATATGTCAAATTAGATTCAGTAACTTATCCGGCTTTAATCGGTCATTCCTTCCCGTTGAACTAGGAGATTTTCTGCAGAAAGCCCCTTTCGAAAATTTGCAAAAACGAGCGATAACAGCAAGCAAAATTTCCTTTTCTTCTCCTTCCTAGCAATAATGACTCTTGGATATGTTCACGTATTTTGTCCTCCTGGGAGAATGGAATCCCTTGAATAAGTTATTCATACTAGAGGGAAGATTTTCAACCCGCCAAAAGGAAAGCACGTACTGAAGCGTGCTCAAAGTCATCGCAGTGGGGTTAACACATAAGGGATTCTTGCTTGCAATTTTAGCATGTTTTTTAAGGTTTCTCAAATGGATTAATTTTAGAGAATCGCTTACAGAATCTAAATGGAGTGACCGATTTTAGCCAAGAAAATTTCTAAAAATGATTGAACATGTTAGCTATTCAATTAAGTTATTGCAAAATATCATTTCTTATATACTTAGGGAGCAGTAGCCTCTCAAACATCGAGCGTTTTTTTTTTACTCACCCGGTAGAAGAGTTTATAGTGTGAAAAAAAGCTTAAACTATCATAATTTCTAAACTTTGCAACGAAAGAAGAAACGATTTTCAAGACAATCATAGTTTATCGATGTCTACATTATGGTATCAAGCAAAAGTTTGTCAATCTTCTGGTTTATGACCTAGGAATTTGATGACATTTCATCCTCAAATGAGTGGAAATATACAAAACGCTGTAATTTCGAAATCATTCTGAGAAGTTAAAAAAATTATAGAAAAGTAGGTGCAGATTCAAGCCATTTAATTTTAAAAGAAATAGGCCAAAGGACGTTACAACAAACTTTTTACTACAATTCAAAGATTTGGAACCTGTCCTATGCAGCATAGGACAGGTTCCAAATCTTTAAATCGTAGTAAAAAGTTTGTTGTAACGTCCTTTGGCCTATTTTTGCATATTGGCAGCTACTGTCTTCTTTGGTGCTCAATCCCAACGAAAGTAAAATAATCCTCTGCGGCAAGCGATAATCAACATTCCTGATAACATAGGATAATCACAGAGAAAACCTGCTTTATCTGCTGACAAATTTGGTTTATCGGAAAGGATTGCGGTCATCTGCTGTTGGTCTGTCACTTGTCACCATAAACCCAGATAAACTCAGTTTAAGTCACATAAACCAAGATTATCACAGACAAAAATGGTTTATCAAACTGCAATTCTGATTATCACGTGATAACCAAAGTCATGCTCAAGCTGACAGATAAGCTCAGATGTCGAATTAACTCAATTGTCACTTGTTACTTTGAATTCCCATCTTTTCATGTGTTTTCGATGTGATAATGGAGGTTATCTGGATAAACTGAGTTTATATATCAGCTTGAAGGCCGTCTGTGACGTATTTGGTTGGCCAGAACGAAATTTGGCTCAACGCAACAAATTTCTTTGTGAATCTGTGTATTTGAAACAAATAAGGACTGATCTTTCTCACTATCTACGGTCATAGTCATTGAGATCAGCAGCCACTCAAATTTCTCATTCTTTGAGTTGTCATTATCACCCAATGAAATACGTGAAATGCCTTTGAGGAAAACTCTGATTACCACGTGATAATCGGAATTGCAGTTTGATAACTTTGACATCAACTGAGTTGATCATCATCGAAAAGTGATAAATCAACATAAACAGCAAACAAAAACAATTCGTTCGTTAAGATAAACCAACTTTGTCACCAGATAAACCAGGTTTCTCTGTGATAATTCTAGTTTATATGGAAACTCTGATTATCGCTTAAAATAATCCTCTTGATAACTGACTTACCAGGATAAATCCATAATCGTACTATTGAAAAGATCATGAGTCACAACCAATGGACGCTTTAAAGATGTGAGCTGCAAATCAAATAAAAAGCAAAACATGGCACATGATACAGTAAGGCAGCAACATTTTAAAACTACAGGGTGTCTCAAAAAAATGTTCAACGTTTGATTAAATACTAAAAAACAACGACATGCTGAATGAGCAGTTAGTCAAGAAAACCTTTTCCTGAGATTTTAAAATCAATTTTTGACAAAAGAACCTTCCAAATCCGCTAAAAAATTCAAGGAGTGACAAGCCTTTGAAGTTCAAGTTTGTGCAAAAGCTGAAACCAGTGGCCTCTAAATGGCATTTTTGGTGCCATCTTTTCTGTTATTTCTCAAATGTTTCAAGTCAAACCAAATGGGATTGCAACAGAATTTTGATCACCTGACTTTTAAGCGCATTATTTGAGGAGAAAGATTCAGTAACTCGCCGATTACGTTTTGAACTACTGTTTTGGATACATGCAATGCTGAACAAATTTTAACAATGATAATAAGGATTAAATTACCTTAGAAGCATTATTTGTTTTGCTCTGATATCAATGGATGGTATGGCATTGGATAATCTTCGTTTCCTTCGATCTTGGAGCTTTTTGCATTACAGCAAATCTAGAGGTCTCTGGTTTCAGCTGCAGAGCATTTTTGGTGTTTGAAAGCTCAAAACTCAGTGCATTTTCGACCGAATTGCAAGATTCTGATCTCTAAAATCATTTCAAAATCTTAGAGACAAGGTCATCTTCCTATGAGCCTCTTCATGCTATCGTTATATTTCAATATTCAACCAAACGTCGAGCAATTTCTTTGAAACACCTTGTAGAGTCTATAATGAAATCATGAAATTCACAAGCAAAAAGCAAAATCATTTCTGTTCGCTAATATAACTGATATAATGCTGTCCCAGGATTTACGGGGTGAGTGGCTTAAAACAGTTTTCGTCAGGAAACTGAACTTAAGCTCGGTCGAGTGAGGCCAAACTCCGGATGGGTGACCTCGGAGGCCTAACCTCAAAACTCACTTCGTCGTCCTTCAGAAGGGGTGTTGCTTGTTTGTTTTCAATTTGTCAGGATGTCAGGATTTCTAGCTACTGAAAGCTAATTTAGGCCCACTGTGCATGCCGCATCCATGTATGGGACCACTAGTTTAACGTCCCATCCGAAGGACAACGAGGTGAATAGTGAGGTCAGGCCTCCGAGGTCACCCATCTGAAGTTTGACCTCATTCGACCGAGCTTAACTTCAGTCACCTGACGAAGACTGCATAAGCCACTGGGCCACTCACCCCACTAGAGGCGTTAAACTAAGGGTACCATGCCTGTATACGGCATGCACAGTGGGCCTAAATTAGCTTTCAGTAGCTAGAAATCCTGACAAGCCCATTGACAAACCCTGACAAATTATAGATAGCCATAGTCAAAAGATAAGAAAGGGAAGAGGGCGTCAGTTTAACACTTACTATACTCATTTACATTCACTAAACAGTCCTAGTTATCGCTCTTCACAACAACGAAAACAAATGTTTAGACTATGAAATCAGTCTAATACTTACCCATATTGAAAGTGAACGATCTCTGCTCCCAATAGCGCAACAGGCATATTGCTGAAAGACGAAAAGTCAGGTGAAAGCAAGTTAACATGAAAGCTTTTGGCAGCATAAGTTGTCATCCTTTAAAGACAGTTGACTTTCAAATTAACATCATCAGATGGTCACTGTAACGGGCCTTGAAGGTTTAAAGCTTGAAGATTCAGATACCGTGCACACGAGAACGAATCCATTTTGACCCAGTCCAAAACTGGTACAGATACGCCTTGCGAGCACACCAGAACGAGTAAATTCAGTCTGCTGACAGTCCTTTTTGGCTCCGCTCAAAAGGATTCCCATTGGGATCCTATTCAACTGGCCCTAGTGTGCACGAGCAGTTATCGCTCCATAGTGGAACAGATGGAAATCTGCTATTGTTGTCTGGTTGACGCCAAATCTTAATACGGTACTGTGAATGGCTCAACGAAGTGGATCTGACTGGCCCTGATCCCGTGTGAACGCAAACGTTTGGAATCGGTTCTCGAGTTCACAGGGTCTAATTTACTATCACATCAAATGAGCAGTTTGCTGTTTTTTAGCCTGGCTACCTATTTGTCATAAGCCAACATTATCTGTATTTTATATGACAGCACGTGTCGGTTTGACTCCACTGTGAAGAGATTGCTCAGTGTTAGTGTGCTGGTCTAGCAGTCTGAAAGTTGATGATTCGATTCTCGCTCCGTGAGTCCTAGGCTAAAGGAAGCACAAGGTAAAGTGGTCACATCAACAGGAAGGACTAGGAAACTGCTTCGATAAGCCTACCCTTAAAATGTTCCTAAATATCACCTTCGGATGCAAGGTAAAGTAATCGCAAACAAAACTGAACAAACGAGAGAATTTTGTAAAATAACAGATACAGTAAAATTGGAGTTGCGGTATCTAACACAACGCGCCGGGATCACAGAAGTAAACAAGCGTTAATCGAGTCCGCGACCCCGTGCCATGACGCTCAAATGGTGCGGCTCTAAAAAGGTATCGAGCCCAGTCCGAGAGATTTGAGAGCCAAAGAAGTTTCGCAACTTTGATGCATCCAACCATAATGTTCCTAAGGTCTGTTTTTTGCAGTCCAGCTTGGTGCACTTGGAAGTACTGTAAAACCCCGCAAAGAAAGAACATAGAAAAAGAAGAAACGACTGAATGATTCTTTTGAAAATGAGACAACCAAAGTTAAGAACCAAAATGATTGATTTCCATTCATGATCTATCATAAAAATAAAATTAATGAAGTAAAATGAAGCTTAAAAGTCTCAAAAACCAAAATTGTAATCAAAAAGACAAAGAAGACTGCATGAAATAGCTAACTTTGTCGAGCTGGAATGGGAGTATTTTTTTGAAACATTTAATCACATTAGCAGATATAAACACTGAACTCTTTCCAGTTCAATCATCTCAAATTGTTGTCCGGGTAAGCAAATTTCTTGGTCAATTTTTATATCGTAATTTATTTTGTCTACAACAGACTTATTTCCTCCAATATTCATAAAGATATCATGTCCCCCTCCCCCTAAGTTCATCAAATGTATCTTACATAGGTTTATGGTCACCACAGTCATAAGTGCCTTTGAGATTAGAACCTCGACTGGGATGCTGGAAGAGCATCATATTACGTTTCAGAAAAGTAATGTTTGCTGGGCTTTACTGCACGACATATGTTCTTCAAAAAACGCGAATCGTTTCTCAGTTCAGCCATCGTCTTCTTCCTTTCAAAATTCTCCTCTCTCACTGTCAGTGAAATGAAAGAGGCACGTAACTTACCTTAAATTTTGAGGGATCCGTAGGAGATGGCTTGGTGAAAAGTCTTGAATTGAACATCTAAAACAAGATAAACAATCTTTTCGTAAAAAATTAAAATGACTAAACTGAAATCTGAACAAAGGGTCTTCGTAGCAACCATTGTATTCCCCAAGTCTGATTTTCAAGCGTTACTGAAAATAAAGTCACAAACAAAGATAATGCTAACAAAGATGCGTGCGTTCACTTACCACACATGTGATTGCCTTCCTGTGCCCAACAAAATCCATCCTAGCCTTCCATCCATCTCTTTCAATAATCTTAGCAACAGGGCCACCATTATTCATCGCATGCGCAGAAACCACATACTGTCCATCAGGAGACCAGTTTAAGCGGAGTACGTGAGTTGTACCTCCACATTCGTCGAATGGTTCGGTCACACTTGATTCCAATTTCCAGTCGGATGTTCGCCAAATTTTCAAACTTTTATCGTCAGACTACGAACGAAGAAAGTAATAGTGAACTCAAGAGCAAAAATTCACGTGAATAGATCTTGCGAAAAATTTTTGGTATACAAGATTCTTCATGAGAAAATGGTTTATAAGAAACTAGTACTAAGATGGTTAAAACTCTTAGAAGCTCTGTTAATCTTTAATCTTCTTATAACACCATAAATGTGTCGTAAAATATATCTATGTTACTAAGGAAGAGTTATGTGATCTCTGTGATAAGCTGTTTCTCCCTACGAAGGGACCTGAACTTACAAGCAAAAGAAACAGAAGTAAGGGGACTTGTTGACTGTGAAGTGTACAAGAATTTCCTAAATTATTGGAGACTGTATGAAAATTCATGCATTATAAAAATAAGAAACGAAATAAGAAACAGTCAACATTAAAATGCTGAATTAAGAAACTTTTAGAACCATGGCCTGATCTAAGTTTCTAATAAAATGTGTACCTTGTAAATGAATAAATTTAGGAAAGCTTGAAGCACGATCAATGAAACATAACAATTGGATCTGGAAGCTGTCTGATTTGAATTAAACTTTGAAAAAGGTACGGGATGGGCCATTACAGTCTAACGTGTGTGGATCTCCCTTCTTTTAAAATAATTCTCATTGACAAAGTGGAGTTTGACAAACTCTAAGAGAATTTTGTGCTTATTTCAGTGTGATTCAAGGCCGAAGCCAATGGGGGCTCAGGAGAGAAGCGCCCTATGGGGACCGTTTGTCGGAAATTTTCCTCTCTCGTTGGATTTTTTTGTGCTTTAAAAGTCCACTTTTTGAGGATCTTGAGGAGGAAACAGGCATAAAAGCATGAAATTACTAGCTTAAAAAATTAACTCCAACATGAATCATTGAATTTACGTCAAATTTTTTATTGATATTCACTGATTGTGCTGGCTGCAGGGTTGGATTGTCAATATGGCTAAATATTTGTTGTTGCGGAGTTAGCTCGGTCATATAATGCATAGAATTAGCGTCTGTCTACTTCTTGATGTTGTTGTTGATGGTTTTATCGTAAGAAAAGTCGCCTCTTTGCCCCCCCCCTATGCAATCATGGCTTATATCGGTCCTGGTGTGATTCCTTGAACTAAGTTTCGTCCACCATTTAGTCTGGAAAAGTCTCGAGATGATGTCACAGCAAACGTTCAGTTCTTCATCTCATTCCACTCAAGTTGTAGAAAAGTTACTGGAGCAATAGACCTTTCAGCTATTCTACAAAAGAGCCTGGATCGAGCGACTATACCATTTATACATGTGGCTCGATTGAGTGGCGTTGAGCTTCCATCGCAATTGTGCACATCTGAAAATTCTGCAAAATGTAATGAAGTATCGTTCGATCCAGATTCGTTTCCAGAATAGCTAAAAGGTCTACGGGACTGCAATCATTTATTCTACTGGCATCACGGCTCATTGAATATATGTAAAAGGATACCCACAGACCCGGTAAGTCATTGCGCCATGATGGGCTCAAATCTTTCAATCTTTAAAATTTTAGGTATTTCATAAACATATTGGCTTTAATTTTCTTATTAAGTATTTATTTTTGTAATTATTGTATTTATTGTATTTTTAGATGGAGAGCCCCTTGAAAACAACCTTTGTTGAAGGGTCACCCTCCTTAAATGATTGAAAATGAAAATGAAATGCAGACTTTTGTTACATTTTTCTTTTAATTGGATGGCTTGAAAGGAACTCAGGTACTTTGCTGTAAATTTGCCGTGGGAATTTTTTGAAATCTTGACTATTTTCAAAATGGTGGCATTGTTACTCATTGTGAAAATCAACAGATTAAAAATGATAGAATCTTCAATAAAACCATAGCTTATGAGGATCTACAATATGATGGCAAGCAGAAGGCTGTCGCCCTTCTGGCTTTGAATTTTGTTGTCGCCACAACCTCAAATATGATAAAGGCTGCCATTTCGAAACTAATTAAATTGCCAAAAACTTCAACAGCAGATTCATAGTAGAGTATGCTAAGTTTTTTTCAAGCCATAATTCAAAGACAAATGTAATAGAATGTTATACTTATCTGTTGAACGTTTGAGCCTTATGCCTACCTATAATACCTACCCCCTGGGAATGAAACATATCAATAACATTATATCTTACCTGTGATGCAAAGTATTTCCCAACTGGATCCCATGTGACACCTTTAACCAATCCTTTGTGTCCCTTCAGTGTTATGATCAGTTCTACGAAGAAAGGACCTTGACAGTACCTTTCATTTCATTCCATTTCCACTTTAAAAGATTGCAACATGTAAGAGCATCATCTCCACTCAATTTCGAGCAATGATAGAAAGGGTAAAAGAATAACAAATAATCGACTAAAAACGAATTAGGACTGTTTACGTAATGCGAAAGCACTTCTATGAAAAGTAGCAAATTCTTTCAAGGCACTTTTAACGAAAGTACCGTGTTGTTCTGTATAGAGATGCAGATGATTGAAGGGGCTGCGCCCTCGAAACGTACACAAGTCTGGGGCTAGACAAGCCAATGTCAAAATTTGGGAGCAAAAAGTTTTGTATGGTTGGTTGACGATAACACAAAGTAGCTTCCCAGCACAGTTTTCATCTTTGAGTGAAAGACGTTTCTGTGAGTGAAAGACATTGAATGAAAGACCCCTCCTCAAAATCGGTCTGTATCCCATTTGAATGATAGAGTAGTCGAAAGCATAGACACGATCTCCGATCGTTTATCTACTAGAGTGTTGCTATTTGCCAAAAAGAGTCTCAAAGTAGTTTCAGGAAAATAATCTTAATACAATGCAAGAATTTTCATGTGGCGTCAGCGCAGCCCCCAAAATCCTGATCCAATTTTCAATGCGAAACGATGATGAAATCACAGCAAAAAAGGGTTTATTTTGAGCAATGTTATTTTACAGCTCATTGCGTTTTTGCAAGAAATCTATCATTTGTGATTTGATCTGAAAGTTCAAATCCTAAATGATGGGAGAACTTCGCTACGGATATCAGAAACGTAGTGTGGTAACATAAAAATTCCATTTGATGATAATTTCTTGTGATTTCAAGAGCATACCTGAAAACTAGGTACCTTAGAAAAGCAAAACTTCTCCCAAATTCAAAATCAGATGAAGATTTGGCAATACGGCTGAAATAAGTCAGTCCTTGACACAACATCACGTAAAAAAATTTGAAGATCAGCACAGTAATTATATTTTAATGATTTGCAAAGCGGGCAAGGTTTATTCTCATCTCTTTTCTTCTATTTTTTGTAAAAGTTTACAATGATGAATTACCTATGACACTAACTACGAAGCATTATACCACATTACAGGGGCAATACCTGGAGGAGCAAGGCAAGAATATCCCCTACCCCCTAGCATTTAACATAGAACACACATGACCTGAAATACAACTAATTATACGACACAAGATGCTATTTTGCTAATACAAAAAAAAGATTTTACACATAAAGGAAAGGAAATGCTTAAGGGGAGGGGAGAATTTGCCGACAGGTTTTCATTACCAACTCACTCAAAACGTTTGAAGGCCTGGTTATATTCCAGCGTTGCTGTAAGAATTTTCGCATTTGAATCAAATGATAATTATTCTTGGCTATAGAAGATGATTTTTAATAACTCTTCATTTGAAAGATTAATCAAACCATGACGCAGCAATAAGTAGTTCTCATCTCTCACCCGGTAAGTAGTGAGAAAAGATTGAAACAGGCTAACTCAACAAGAAAGGTAGCTACAAAGAAAGTTCTCCTACCTACAAATATGTACGCCAAAACGAAATAAAACTAACACTGTTGATTTTCAGAACCAAACTGCTGGTTTAAAGGGAGTCGAAAGGGTAAAATTTTGAGAAGGTATTGGAACTAGCGAAAATGGCATGTGTAAGAGATAGGGAAACAAAGCGTGCGTGGGTAATTCCTTGTTCCATGCATAGACAAAAGTGTCTTAACCGCTGCGTATTGTTTTAAGTTAATTATATGATAATATCTTACCTGGAAACTTTTCAGCATTCCAAATATTGACAGTGTTATCAACGCTTCCCGATGCAAGGTAACGATCATCAGGTGACCAGGAAATGTCTAACACGTCTATGGAGAGAAATAGCAGCTACTTCACCTCTAATCAGTTTAAGTCGAGATTATTTAACATGCCTGCATAAAATATCATGAGCAATCTTGTTGTATGCGTTTTGCACAATCTTTCATTGATAAATAAACAAATAAGATATTTTACTAAATGTGCTACGAACAGAGCTTTGTTTAATACGACGTTTCGTTCTTAAACCCATTATCTAGTCAACTTGATAATGGGTTTAAGCGCGAAACGTCGTAATAAACGAGGCTCTGTTCGTAGTGCAATTAGCAATACTTTATTTGCTTATTTATGAGATATCATGGCATACAGTATCAGTAATAATAACACTCTAATTTACCTTGCCTCCAGTGCGTAATGGCAAGTAAATTCATCACTGATTCGTCGCAGGAAAATACCTTTAGTGAGGTCCTGTTTTAAATTCATCTTGACTATTTTGTTGTACACATATCACTGACATTACAAATCTAATGTGACAAAGTGGTATAATAGGTAAGCCTTTGACATTGAGACTTCACAATTTTCACTGAAACCCAAAATTCACCTTTAGTTCACATTTGCAAAAATTAAGCAATTCTGAATGATTCTCCACAAACGGTTGTTGACATCCACTTTTAAACTCGATTAGACATTTTTTTGGAAACAGTTACACAATACAAATGTTTTAGTGAGACGTTCTCGAGACACCTTTACTGTCAAATATGAGTACCGCATGGCCTACGCAAGAGGACCTGAAAAGGGAACTGAGGAAACCTAAAACGCAAGAATCATTAGCAAAACTTCGGACAAGTATTTTAGTATCAAAATGCTCAGACGTTGTTTTCATTGAATTTTGGACATTTTCATAAAAAATTTCGGACAACTGCGAGAAAAGATTAGTTTTTACAGCTTACATTTCTTATTTCACAACAAAACACAATTTTCGATGAGAAGACATTACGTTTTCAACCGTAAAAACGATTTCCTGTGATTCTCCTGTATTGTAAGAAATTTCGGGCAGCTAAAATCTTGGATAACGAAAAACTTCGGAAATTGAAATTTTCTGATGTTTGAAGTGTCAAAACATATCAACAACTTCCGAGTCTTCATGCTCAGTGAACTCCATCACGCACTCGGTATCAATCAATCAATCAATCAATCAATCAATGAATCAATCAATCAATCAATATGAGATCATTATACTTATCACCTCCAGTATGTCCTCGCAGAACATGAGCACAACGCCAATGTTCTATGTTGACAACAGTGCCACTTGAACCAAAAACAGTAGATGACCCAAATCCTCTAAAATTGAAAAATAAAACAGAAAGTGAACAAAGTATGTGTAGGTGGCTCTAAAAAAGTATGCGCCCGTTTGTTTGGCTAGTATGGAAGACGTGCAGCGTTAATTGCGTTTGTCTCCTTTTTTACACAACTGCATTGGCCTGGCTTCAACTTAGAGTTTGAGACTTTCTTTAAGTGATATTTTGTAATATCTGATTGAATAGCTAACATGTTCAATTATTTCTAGAAATTTTCCTGGCTAAAATCGGTCACTCTGTTCAGATTCTGTGGGCGATTTTCTGAGATGAATCCACTTGAGAAACCTGAAAAAACATGCTAAAATTACAAGCAAGAATCCCTGATGTGTTAACTTCACAGCGATGACTTTAAGCGCATTTTAGCACATACTTTCGTTTTCTGGCAGGTTAACAAGTCTTCCCGCTGGTGTGAATAACTTATTCAGGGGGATTCCATTCTTCCATGGGGATAAAATACATGAACACATCCAAGAGTCATTATTGCTAGGAAGGAGAACAAAGGAAAATCTGGCTTGGTGTTTTCACTAGGTTCTCGAATGAGGCTTACCGCCGATAATCTCCTATTTTGACGGGAAGGTATAACCGATTAAAGCCGGGTAAATTTTCGAACCTAATTTGACATATCAGGCATAAAACAAGACAGTTTTCAATATCATTGCTTTGATATTCAGGAAGCAGGGCTTTTTAAGCGAAGGGCATTTTCATTGACTCAACCGTATTGTTCTCCAGCAATGTCGAAATTAAGAAACTTTTCAAAAAGAGAGTTCTAGTGTTGTTTTCAAATTTCTTCTGCATCTTAAAAGGGTTGATAGAGTTGTTTATATACAAGACAACACTTCCAATCCTATCAAAAAGTAAAAAACAGAAGTTAAATCATATCACCTTCCCAGTTGCCAAATCATAATAAATTTATCATCAGCACCTGATGCCAGATATTTTCCATTGTTCGACCATCTTAAAGAATTTACGCAACCTATTAGAAAAGAAAGAACATTTATGATATGAATTAGGACTTTCAGGCTGCGTTCACTGGATGCCGGCACATTTTGAAAACGGTGAAAAATGTGACGGATTCACACGAAAACGGCACGTTCACACGAAAACGGCACATTTTTTGCCGGCAGATTTCGAAAACGGTAGATTTTGTAAACGGAACCCTAACCGGCATAAATTTGAAACAGCATCCTGTGAACAGTCGACAATGATGTAAAGAGAACATTTTTCGACGCTTTTGGGTCGAGACTGGTCGCTTCTTAGGGTGTAGGTACTTTTCTTTGGTATCAAAGTCCTGCAACGACTTTTTACCATCAAACTTCCTACCGTTTTCAAATTGTGCCGGTATCGTGTGAACCCTAGCTCAAATTCTGCTACCGTCAAATTTTTCACCGTTTTCAAAATGTGCCGGCATCGTGTGAATGCAGTCTCAGTTACAGTGCGCTACGAATGCTTGTTTCTGAAACACAAAAAGGCTTGAAAGATTGTAACTAGAAAGCATAACAACTACTTGTGATAAGAAAGTTAATTAAGTTAATTAAGAAAATTAAGTTGTTTCAAAAGCAATCACCAGATTTTGAGATAAATATTCTTTGAAACATTTCTAAGGATTTTTACTCCAATCTGAACATAGTTCTGTATCAGATCAACATTTAGGATAATAATGAGACAACTTTTGGTAACATATCGTATGTGCCAAGCAAAGTTTACCTCTTTGAACAGTTCCAAAAACAATTGTCTTGTTTAGTGCGATTTAGACAGCGTTCACACGATGCCGGTACATTTGAAACGGTGAAAAATGTGACGGATAGGCCTCCGTTCACAAGAAAACGGGACATGTTTTCCCGGCCAGATATGAAAACTGTTAAGTTTGAAAAAGGAACTCTAATCGGCACAAGTTGGAGTGGACATCGGGAAATGATGAAATTTGAACATTTATTGATGCTTTCTGAACGAGACTGGTGGATTGTTAAGGTTTAGGTACAATCTTTTGCCATCAAAATCTAGCATTGTTACCGTCAAATCTTCGACTGTTTTCAAAATGCGCCAGTACAGTGTGAACGTTGGAAAAATTTTGCTACCGTCACATTTTTCACCGTTTTCAAAATGTACTGGCATCGTGTAGTCTTAAACAGCAATCTCTCGCTTAAATGCTAACTTGATTGGAGCTGATATTTACTGCCGAAAAAAGATTCTCATAACATGGATTTCCAAAGAACCTCAGCTCGAGAAGCCCTTGGAAAGGAGAAAAAAGATGACAATGGTCTATTCCTTCTATGTTTATACCATAGGAAAAGCATACAAACACTTGCAAACTGCATTGACTTAGATTCAACTCGGCAATTTGCAAAGTGCGGACCACAGAACTTTGAATTTGAAAGGACTTTTTCTTCAAGCAGAAAGCAAAATCGTCCTTTTACAGGCTCTACAGACAAGAGTTATCTTTAGGGGTGATTTTACTGGAGAAGCTCCGTACTGTTGGAGTTTGTTGAAAAAGCTTCATTTTATCAAATAACACTTTTACTAGAATAACAGCTCAAATCTGGAAACAGTTTCTTAGGCAACCAGCCATAAAAAGTTATGCAAATCATTAGCATGACTTTTCTGAAAGTTTCAATAGACCTTCATGAAAGGTTAGAGAAGCTTTAGCGCATGGCTAAATAATCCATCAAAAATTTGATTCTCTTTGCTTCATGAATATCACACTCTATGCCTGGCATTTTGCCAGACCTTACATGCTTCACTTTAAGGAGTTCAAGAAACTGAGCGTTAGTGGCAGATTTAGCATACATATGACTTAAACCAGGTTAAATTTTAGGGGAACCAGCTACACCTACAGTGACTTAGACCACAGTGATATTAAACAGAAAAGATTCAAAATTATTCAGAACTCTATGAAATTATCATACTTTTAATGCAAAGCGAATTTCCCAAGATATACAAGCCTTGCCTGTGAACACTTAGAACGTTGTCAAGTATTAAATGTTTTGCCAATGTTAGGTTTGGTTTTCAAAATTTCAATGCTTCATTTTTGAAAGCTTTCAACAGCCCCTAATTTTGAATTTGAACACACTATGGACAAACAATGGAATGAAAAATGGAAACAACTTCCTGGACACCGCATTTACATCTTCAGGAATTTGGTGCTGAAGAATGTTACATGCAAACCTGAATGGTTATCAAGAAGACAGAGCATTTTGGGCACATTCTCATCAACCTCATCTTTTGCATCCATGACTGGCGCCATATTCCATATTGTAATTCTTCCAGTATCATCAACTGAAGGGACAAATATAGAAATATGTGAAACCATAATAGAACAACAAAAAAGACTGGATTATAGACATAAGTCTTGAAAGGAGTTATTCATATCACAGAAAACTGGACATGCCTCACAGAATGTTGTTTCCTTTCCCAGTCAGCAAAGTATTAGCATATCTTTCACAAATTTTTCATTGTGCACAATGATTTTGAATAAGATGTTTTGTTTTCTATTTACAAGACAAAATGATCAAAGGCTCTGCATACAAACACTGGCTTTGCTAGCCTGCTCACATAAGAACTTGCTGAGAGCTGCCCCCTGCAGACTGGTCCTTGCCTATGAAATGCTCCTTGAAAATGTTCTCCAGTCTTTCCCCAGGGAGGACTCCAAATTTAGTAAGTGATGGGGGCGGACATTTTTGGGTTTGTAACACGCTGTCTTGTATACCTTTGGGCACGCTATTTGGTGCATAATCAGTATATTTTTGGGTTGCTGATGAGCAAATTTAACAAGGTGAGTGCTAGGCTGAGTTTTTCACCACATCACTGTAGGGTTGTTGACAACAATGACATCTTTAGTTTTCATGTACCATGAAGCCAAGAGTATAGTTTTGGGGTCTAAAAATGTCCTTAATTTATATATAGTTAGTATTGTGTAGTAAATTTAGTATATAATTTAGATCAGCATAATTTTGGGTTTTTGAAAAATATGCTGTGTCTGACCCCCTTGCGCAGGGTGAGTGGCCGAGTGGCTTATACAGTCTTCGTCAAGTGACTGAAGTTTAGCTTGGTCGAGTGAGGTCAGATTTCGGATAGCTGACCTCTGAGGCCTGACCTCGTAACTCACCTTGTTGTCCTTCGGAAGGGACGTTAAACTAGGGGTCCCATGCCTGGATGCGGCATGCACAGTGGGCCTAAATTAGCTTTCAGTAGCTAGAAATCCTGACAAGCCCACTCAAAACAAATTGAAAACAAAAAAAAACCCTAATCAAATACCAATAGAAGTCCCCCTCGGAGTCTCTCATAAGTCCAATGACTCTTCAGCTTGCAAAAAGCTTGTGCAAACTTGAAAGAAGTCTGTTTAAGTTTGACATGATAGGGGCTTGAAGTGACTACAATAATATACAAGCCTTTTCATAAGCAAATTTCTACCAGGGCACCTTATCACCCACATAGATAAGATGACGAGGACGATCGCCCCCATGAAACATTCTTGTGTTTATGTTTTGCTTTACTGACTGGCAATTTAACCTTTAAAAGTCTTGTTCATGCAACAAGTATTGTCTTCCTTTACTAGACTTTTGAGGAGAGGAGTCAGTCTAATCAAACAAGCTATAGACTTTTTTGTTACAAAACTGCAAAAGATTTTATTCCAGTTTGTTTGTCATTTTCTTCCTTCTTGCCCTGTTAATTTGCCAAAGTTAGGAAAGGGTCAAATCAGTTAGGCCAACCAATTTCCTGTTTTCCCGTTAAACTGAATGTGAAACTTCCACAAAAGTCATTAACAAATCAAAGAAAGTGATTAAAGAAACAGGTGCAAGACCATGAAACGAAACAACTAAGTATCTTTTAAGATTCCATCACAGCACTTTACTCAAACGCTTAGCAGTCCTGTCCTGCTCCAAGGCCCAAGGAAGGCTTCAGAAAGTTACACTACAGTAATTTTCTGCAACAAAGTAAGATGATTGTAGCATTCTTCATCTTATTGTCACACCCTGATCTTTTAGTCAAACTGAAAACCTCGACAGAGAACAAGGTAGGATTGGGCTCCATCCCTAAATACAGCAATGAAATTGTGGAATGATTGTTGAGGACCAGTATTTCCTTTGTAATATGTTTGTTGTTGAGGACCAGTATTTCCTTTAAAAGTCTTGTCAAAATCATTTTGCTAAGATAAATCGTCAAACATTATATCAGAGTTTCGTTTCGGGCCTCTAATGTTTGCTTTGCCATTGTCGGCTTTGAAAAGAGTTTTTCTTTTGTAAAGAACTTGAAGCTCTACTTGAAGAGGGCTTTGTTTAGAGAGTCTATACACATAAAACTTTTTCCGAGCATCAGACAAAATATATTTTCGTGACGGCGATTAATAGCCCATGTAAACAATTTTTTTGCAAGGGTGCTGGCAAGGGTGATAGCTTGCATGAAATGAAAAGCCTGTTAATATAATATATGCAAGTTTACACATATGATTAGCACTTGATCTAGCCTGACAACAATCACCATTCATTCTCATATTTACATACTTACAAATCAAGTTTGACTGCACTGCCTTCAATATGATATAATCAAAAACTCTGCAACAAAAAATTGCTGTCCCAAAGAAAATTTTAGCATCATCTCCTTGACAAAGAAATAAGCTCGATTTATTGATGCTTGCTTTCAGTAAAATGACTATCTGACTTTAGATCATTAGGTTTGCAGAGGGTTGAAATCAATTTACAAGGCATTTTCAATTCCGAGCATGCACACTGCAAGCAAGTACAAGTAGTGCAAACTTCTTATTGAATCAAGCTTTCAAACTCAAATCATACTCAAAAATATCAAGCCTGAAGCATAAATACTAACAGCATCATTGACATCAGAATCACACAAAACATCAGAATTACGCAAACCTGCTACCATCTCTGCTGGAGAGAAAATGTGAACAATTGACATGTAAAATATAGAATATATACAGAACTCAAGGGACACAGAAATGTTTTCTTGATGAATTGTATATTGTTATTTTCTATCAGTCAACTTATTTGTAATGTACTTTGTTTTAATAGTTTTCAATCAGTAGTGTTTTGACACATCTAGAGTAGTTGTTGCAAAAGGAATAAGCATCACTTTCATGCTCATACCTAACCATACCTTGTTGTCAGGGCCTCTATTGACAGTGAAAGTAAAGATCAAGGTAGACCAGGACAAAAAGTTCTGGTAACACACACATTGCAGTATTTCACTCTGGAGTTTGCTGAGCCTTGAACAATACAAGGACATAAAGCTTACACATAGACATGTATTAACTTAACTTAGACATGTATTAACTTGTATTAATCTCTTCATATTCAAAGCAGTTTCTATGTTACTCCTTGTGTAGACCTAATTCACAAGTTTCTGAATAATCATTTCATTTTTATTTGTTCGTTTTTTGCAAATTGGAAGTTGTCTTAGAGTTAAATCCATTGTAGCAAGCAGCAATATTTCAAGCCTACAGCTAGTCATGATTTATTGCTGTGGTTCTTGGGTTTGGCCTTTAGTGTGAGCTGGAAAATTCCCATGTGGGGATGCTTTTGACATTTGTGGCTGCGGGGTCAGGCTTCACTGACACAGTATCTTAAAACCAATTCCTTACCTTGTCCTCCTGTTGCAAACCTTGATCCATCTGGATGGATATCCACACAAAATATTGGATTTCCTGTGAAAATAAATCAAATATTTGTGAGATAAACAACAACTAGTTCTAATCTCTGAGTGCTGTATAACAGGGCAGTCATCAAATCACAGAATCAGGAAATGGTAGAACAAAATGACACAACAACAGAATAGAATGAAAGAATCATATAAGAGTGTATCATATTTGGTAGGTTTCTATATAAATGCCATACAAATGCTGCAAATTTCTTTCTTCTCAATGGACAACTACAGTAAACATTTAGTAACGCCCTGGGGTGGCTAACCCTGCTTTGAGTGCTTTTAGTCAAATACTGTAGTAATTTTTTTCCAACACAATGTATTTGTTTATACTCATTTGACTCTGTTGTAAGACTGTCACTATCAGTTAAAACGAATGATCTCAGTGCTTTCTATTGGTTATTGTTGGTCTTCTCTCAAAAAAATTCCGGTTAACAAATGCTTAACAATACCAATGATGTATGATGTTCCCACAGCGTTCTCCTAATGATTTGGACACACTACAGTTCTGATTCTAATAGCAGCATGATCAAAAATACCAGAGAGAAGTAGTCCTTTGTCATCCCCGGTGAAAAATCCTCTAGGATCCTATAAGATCCTATAGGATCCTATGGGATCCTATAAGAATAGGATCTTAAGCAGGATCCTTTCAAGATCCTATCAGGATCCTATTTCAGTAAAATCCTACATAGGATCCTACGTAAGATCCTATGTAAGATCCTATTCAGGATCCTATGTAAGTTCTTGTGCAAATTCCTACAGGATCTGATAAGGATCCTATGTAAGATCCTATTTGGGATCCTATGTAAGTTCTTATGCAAATTCCTACAGGATCTGATAAGGATCCTATGTACGATCCTATTCGGGATCCTGTGTAAGTTGTTATGCAAATTCCTACAGGATCTGATAAGGATCCTATGTAAGATCCTATTCGGGATCCTGTGTAAGTTCTTATGCAAATTCCTACAGGATCTGATAAGGATCCTATGTAAGATCCTATTCGGGATCCTGTGTAAGTTGTTATGCAAATTCCTACAGGATCTGATAAGGATCCTATGTAAGATCCTATTTGGGATCCTATGTAAGTTCTTATGCAAATTCCTACAGGATCTGATAAGGATCCTACTGTATGTAAGATCCTATTCGGGATCCTATGTAAGTTCTTATGCAAATTCCTACAGGATCTGATAAGGATCCTATGTAAGATCCTATTCAGGATCCTGTGTAAGTTGTTATGCAAATTCCTACAGGATCTGATAAGGATCCTATGTAAGATCCTATTCAGGATCCTGTGTAAGTTGTTATGCAAATTCCTACAGGATCTGATTAGGATCCTATGTAAGATCCTATTCAGGATCCTATGTAAGTTCTTATGCAAATTCCTACAGGATCTGATAAGGATCCTATGTAAGATCCTATTCAGGATCCTATGTAAGTTCTTATGCAAATTCCTACAGGATCTGATAAGGATCCTATGTAAGATCCTATTCGGGATCCTGTGTAAGTTGTTATGCAAATTCCTACAGGATCTGATAAGGATCCTATGTAAGATCCTATTCGGGATCCTGTGTAAGTTCTTATGCAAATTCCTACAGGATCTGATAAGGATCCTATGTAAGATCCTATTCGGGATCCTGTGTAAGTTGTTATGCAAATTCCTACAGGATCTGATAAGGATCCTATGTAAGATCCTATTCGGGATCCTGTGTAAGTTCTTATGCAAATTCCTACAGGATCTGATAAGGATCCTATGTAAGATCCTATTCAGGATACTGTGTAAGTTGTTATGCAAATTCATGTTCAGATCCTGCATCGTAGGATACTCCATTGGATCCTGTCAGGATCCTGCAAGGATATCATTAAGATCCTACAGGATGTGATTAGGATCCTGTAGGAACTCATAGGGCATGTGCAGATCCTGTTTAGATCTTGTTCAGATCCTGTTCAGATCCTGCATCGTAGGATACTTCATTTGATCCTGTCAGGATCCTGCAAGGATATCATTAAGATCCTATAGGATATGTTCAGATCCTGTTCAGATCCTGTGTGATAGGATTCTCATTGGATCCTATCAGGATATTGTCAGGATCCTGCCAGGATTCCACTAAGATGCTTCAGGATCCTATAGGATCTTATTAGGATCCTGTAGGATCATATAGGATCTTGTACAGGACCTCTTATAGGATCCTGTAGGATCCTGCAAAAGGATCCTGACAGGATCCTGGAGGATTTTTCACCGGGGATGGTCTGTCAGTTAATCTTTCAACAATGACTCAATCCAGCCCAATTTTTAGTCTTCCAAATCTATTAGGACAGGCAGATCCAGTCAAAAGCCTTGCAAAGGGCCAGGTCTATAACAAGGACCTCCCAGATCAAGCGGACTTCGCAGACCTCCAAGGTAATGGTCCGTAGTCCATGTTTTAGGTTTTCAAATAGGCCAAAACCTAAACTGCGGACCTCCCTTCCTTGGACTTTAGAGACTGTGTTTTTCCTTTTTAGTAAGGCTAAACCTTTGCGGACTCAAAGTCCACGAATACAACATGTCTGCCCTTTTGGTTCTCCAAAACCTAAACTGCAAACCCTAATCCATTTTATTATAACCACTTTGACATACTGATCTTTCAAATGAGTTTCTAATGCAGATTTTATTGTACGGTGGTAAAGATTTTCCTGATAGTCTCAATACAGGTACTGTATACAGGTACTGTACTTCTCTTAATGCTTTGCTTTATTCATAAAACTGGTCATTTTGATTAGAATTAGATCTCAGTTATTAAACCATACTACCAGTAAGTCCATTGTAAGTAAACATTCTTTCCTTTTTGTAGTAGTTATATGTTAGCAGTTGGGTGTAATTTATGTGTAGTCTTTGTCTCTCAAGTCATTACGTGAAGTGCTATCTTTGTGTTTTCAGTTTTCTGTTGCCCTTTGGTAGACATAGTTTTCGCTTCAAATGGTATTATTCTTGTAGCAGGGTATAGTATTTTGTAAGTAGTGTTATTAGGTAATATTTCTTGTATGTTTTCAGGTGAAATGTATAAAAAACAAAGCCTAAAGTCCATGACTGCAAAATGTCTGCAACGTTGGTTTTAAACCCTTTCTGCACAGAACTGCGACCTGAGGTGTGTGGATCTTTACTTTTCCTGGCTTTTTCCCTTTAAAGCAGTCCTTGAAGACAAAACACATCTCTTCTTCACATTGCATTCTCATTTGGGGACTGGTGATGGGCTTAATGTTTTGATAGAAGGAGTTAGAGGACAATACAAACATCACAACAAACAGAACACCGATAATGAAGAAAAAAAAGGTTGGCTTTAAATTTCACTTCCACAAGTCAATTACTACAACCATATGGGCTAGTTTGCACTTTAGCGGACACACTTTCAACATTTCTTCATGTCTGAATGTTGCACTGAATGTGAATGTTAACTGCATCAGTACTGAGATTAAAGTATAACCAAAACAATATCAATCAGCAGGGGTTTGGGGGCAGCAGCCTCCAAAACTTTGCAAACAAGTGAATACATAGATTGCCGGTCCTTACTGCAGATTTAGGCCACATTTAGGTCATGTTGATGTTCTCCAGTCCACAGTATAGTAAGTGCGAATCAGTCAAATCACGCTTGGATTTAGCATTATCCAGTCAGATGGTAGGATTTTAATCACTATTGTTAAGGAAGCCAATCAGCATGTAATACTAACAATACAATTCAGTTCAACCTCTGTTTTCCTTGAAAGCCGTGTCCGCCAAAAGTGCATTTGTCCCACCATATGTCCACATGCGCTGCTTGCTACTTTTGTGCATATTGGTGCTTTGCAAACTTTGGTAGGCCTTACCTTCATGGCTGATCCATTTTGGCTTTAAAAGCTTCATTTTAACAGTCTTTGTCCTTGAATGTGGTCTTCTGTCACCTTTTGAAGTTGAGTTTGATGAAAACAATTCACTACTGACTCGCTAGTCTTCGATGCAATGCAGTAGGCCAATAATGTTTGGCAGCCTGTTTGTTGTTGCTGTTGTGACTCCGAAGGATGTCTTATTCCGCTTCCACCATGGTCTCACTATTATACCCGTTGAAAGTTCAGATTACTTCTTCCTGTCGACAGTCTTGCAGATTTTATGCATTACAATAATTTTTGCCAGGCTGCTCTTTCTTTGCAGCAGCTGCGCCAAGCCAACCCACCATCTTCATTCACAGTGGAGAACACACTAATGCAAACAGCAGCAGCAACGCTTCTTTGCCGCCACAAACCCTCTTGCGCATGCGTAGAGAAGTGGAGGAATTCTTCAGGGAAGGGGGAGAGCAACCTTGATACAACGGCCACTACTCCTGCGTCGATACTGAGCCTACAGTACAGTAAAGATTGTCATGAAACCAGAAACTCGTAAGAAACTCTGAGTAATCAAAATCTGATAACTTTAAGAAACTTCAGTTCTGGCCCTAATTCTTAGTTTCTTATGGAAAAATACGTGCAGTTTACTAACGACTCAAACGTTACTCTAGATTTTTGGCATTTTCAAGAAGCGAGAAAAACCAGGATTCTTGTCTTCAATTTAGCTTTGACCGCTTGTCCAGCTAAAGTGCGCTAACTTCATATTATGTATTCCTCAAAGTTCTACTTCACCACACTCAATTTCTAGTATAATTGTAAGACTCCTTTACTGCGAATTCCTGCAACAATTTCTCTTATTAGAGTTATATTTCAGACATTTGTTTGAAAATAGCTTCTCTCGCGGTCTCGCTGCTCGAAGCTCCGCAATCAAAACTTCTGGAACAGGTTAATAGACCTTTTAGCTATTCTGCAAAAGAGCCTGGATCGAGCGTTATTTTTATACATTTTTATACGCGAGGTTCGATCCAGTGGCGTTAGAGCTTCTATCACTATTGTACACATTCGAAAATTCTACAAAATGTAGCAAAGTATCGTTCGATTGAGATTCTTTTTCAGAATAGCTAAAAGGTCTATTCATGCGAATTGTGACGTAATTTTACTAATAAGCTTCGTTTTGAAAATAATTGAACAGTTCTGCATTTTGCATGCTGAACAAAATGAGCCATATGACCACTTTGGCAAATTCCCGAAAAATCTATTTTTAACTGGAGAAAGTCGTTCCAGACCTCTAAACCATTGTGGTGATATTGGTAAATAGAAAGCTAAATAACGGGGATAATCATTGCCCCTTTATCAATTCAAACATGTAGAATCCGGTAATAAATGTAACTGACAAGTAAAATTCCAATCATGATTACTTTCAGCACATTATTTTGGTATACTGCTTGTTTTTTGATGTCGTGTTTTTCCGAAAGTTTTTTGTACGAAATTCCCGACAAAGCGTCCGAAAGTTTTTTGTCCGAAGTTTTTTTGCCAAAAGTTTTCCGTCCGAAAGTTTTCGATTTTAATGTAGTTCGGGCAGCTTTTCGAGAGTATTGCTCCAGATGAATCCTTCTTAGAATGTTCTTTTCACGTGATGTTCTATTGCATCGTACATAGGAGGAATTCTCTTGTCGTTTTACACCAAGCAAAGATCTTCTTCTTTCGATCCGTAAAAGAAACAAAATTAAAAGGCAGATTGAGATGCTTCAAACGTAGTTCAGTTTTTAAGCACAGCAAATTTCCAGAATTAAGGATTTTGAGGAAAATGGCGAGCTTGAAATCGTGAAAATGGTGCCAAAGACAGGGGATCGATTTCAAGTCACTTCACATCATGAAAATAACGAAGAGCATGCTCTACTTCAGGCTGGGAATAGGCATCTCAGTCGAAAGTTTCTAGCGAACGTTCCTGGTCCCTAGGTACTTAAGCATTTGGTATTAATTTGCCCTGTAGCTCATGGATCTCTAAAGATGTTAAATTTTCCACGCAAATCGAAATCTTCAAGAATTGTTACAGGAAAAAGCAGGAGTATCCTTGTCCCTTGAGACAAGAATATTTTAGGCACCTTAGGACAATAAACTTGCTCTGAAAATTTTCTAATGAGTTGCCTATTCCCATCCTGAAATAAAGCACGTTCCTCATTGTTTTGAAGATCTGAAATAGGGCTGAAATGGCTGTAAATTGGTCCCCTGTTTTTGACGACTTTTCCAGGATTTCGAGCTTGCCATTTTCTTCAAAATCCTTAATTCTGGAAATTTACCGTGCTTAAAAAATTGCAAAAAATACTCATAATGTAGCATGGTCTTTGAGCGACAGAACTACGTTTGAATCATCTCAATCGGCCTCTTAGTTGGTTTTCTATAACGGATCGCGTCGGGTCACTTTTTTCTGGGTCACCCGGTACTACTCAAGAGTAGAGGTTCAACGATATATTTGCTATAAAACCCACGCCTTTTTAACTATCAAAAGTTTCTTAATACTTCTTAAGCGTAGTGCTTGAGGTTATTAAACCGATTTCTCACCAAAAAAACGCGCAAGGAAAGTTTTCTTTAAGCTCTCATACTTCCAGCACATAGATTTTTGCACCAGTATCCTTACAATTGAATGGAAAGATAACTGTTGCCTTTTACCGTATTAGTTTTTTAATCATTGCATTGCACGTTTTTGCAGGGCCATACCTCAGACATTAGCAAAATTCTGTTCTTGCCTTTCTATGATCAACCATTCACATGCTAAGTTCTTTAATTTACATCCTATTCTGAAAATTTTTCTAAGAATGAATAAACTTTCTGATGTTGTTAACTTCCGCAATCTACATTGGCCTTCCTCCTTTGCTGGATACTTTCAGTTTTAACATATCTTTCTATCATGCAAAAAGGATTTGTCTGACAGTATTTTGTCCAAAATTCTCAAAAAAGCACCCGAAAGTGTTTTGTCCGAAAGTTTTCGATTTTAATGTAACAAACAGCATCAACTGGCCTGAGCCTTAACTGAGCCTACGTTTTACACCCTCAGACTGGTGCTTTAGCCCAAAAATGGCAACTACAGAACAGTTTATCATCTTTACCTTGTTTATGTATTCAGAATGTTAGATTTAATACTACTTATTCGTCATTGAAATCATCGATTCTACTTCCGGTCTAGTCAAAACTTTATTTACTATGAAAACTTTTTATTTTCTTTTCTCGAAAACGTTTTTCTTTCATTTTCCTTTTAAATAGCACTCCTGGAGGGACCATTATGGAAACAAGGTTGCATTGACCTTTTAATGCTATCCCTGTTTTGCTGTCAATGGACTCTAAATGCGATATTTATTCAGAATTGTAAATTAGGTTTTAACATTTTCTTTTCTTTTAAGCAGGACAGGCATTGAAACCAGCAATACTTTTGTTGAAGCTTTTATCCTGTTGAAATATTCGTATTATTATTATATATTATATATATGTTTACCATGGGGTGTTTTTAAATTAGATTATTAATAAGATATGTAATTTTTGTCTGTAATTATTTTAAATTGTAGATATTGTAATTAGATTTCTTTTCTTTTTAAATAGTTGTATTTTACTTTGATGGCAAAATCATACATACATACATACATACATACATATACCATTGTTTGTCGACTGTACTATTCTTCATGCACTGTTATACCAAAAACCCATGTTGGAGGCCTGGGAACAAGCGTCCCTGTCTATAAATAACAATTTTTCGAATTTTACATGTCAGTTACATTTATTATCAAATTCTACATGTTTGAATTGATATAGAGGAAATGATTGATTCTCTTATTCAGCGTACCACATAGCAATATCACCAAAATGGTTTAGAGGTCTGGGAACGAGTGTCATTGTCTAAAAATAGTATGTTTTGGAATTTTACTTGTTAGTTACATTAATTATCAGATTCTACATGTTTGAATTGATATGAAGGCAATGATTGATTCTGTTATTCTGCGTACTACATAGCAATATCACCAAAATGGTCTATAGGTCTGGGAACGAGCGTCCCTATCTAAAAACAGCATTTTTTGGAATTTTACTTGTCAGTTACATTTATTGTCTGATTCTGGATGTTTGAATTGATAAAGGGGCAATGATTGTCCCCGTTATTTAGCTTTCTATTTACCAATAGCCCCAAAATGGTTTAGAGGTCTGGGAACGACTTTCTCCAATAAAAAATAGATTTTCCAGGAATTTGCCAAAGTGGTCAGATAGCTTATCTTATTCAGCATGAAAAACTGTGCATGTCCACCAGTTTTCATGCTTTTGTCACAAAGTGCACAACTCCATTAAAAATTAGGTCTAAGCCGGCCCACGTATTGTAAATTCACAAAAATAAAAATTTAGCATGCATTCATGGATAAATAAGATTGGATTTTCAGAGTTTAGCAGCGAAAAACTTGAAAACTTGCCCAGAGAAAATTGAAAATAAATCGTACCACCATCGACGCATACTTAGGCCCATTCTTGAAGATGGAAATGTAAACAATGTTTCTTTCGAAATAACGTTTAAAGAAGTGAATCCTTGTGTCTTGTTCTGAAATCACTAGAAAATGAAAAAAATTATACCTTATTCTGTTTTCGACGTATCAGTGTCGAAGCAGTATTATCTCCATTTTTGTTTTGATTCGGGAGCCATTGCCAATTCTTGCACAACGCGACTCCTATAAAAATCCTATGAAATCCCAATAGGCCAAAATTACCCCCACCTTGGAAAATAATCGAAATAAAATCTGCCGAATCGCAAGAAAATTCCAAAAAAACTTTTAGCACCTTGCCAAATGATTGAATATGCGATTGATAATGATTTGTTGTTGAAAAGAAGTTGCAAGTTGGCATAAATCGAAAGTTTTCTACGCTGTCAGATCATAATAAAAGCTTCGGCCGGTGAAAGTAAGGAAACTGAAGCACTAGAAATTATCAAATAATTCTTCGACACCACTTAAACAACTGAAAGTATAGATTTCGATACCCATGGAGTCATGAATCGAAATTTTCAACTTACGATCGCTTTGAAAGCGAAAAAGCAAATAGACCCAAATTACCTCGTAGACCCAAATTACCCCACCTTACCCTGTGAGACTTGAACAAGTCAGTTAGATAGATGACTGAGCATATCCGTACAGATATGCACGGAAGGCCTGCGTTCCTAAGATGTCTAAATTATCGTTACGGTGAACGTAAGAACGTTAAAAACAATGATTGGTTAAACTTCAAACACCCCCCAGTAACGACCCCGCTGAAACGCCGCCCCGCCAAGGTAAAAGGATGACCCGCCAGGAAAATATGTTTCCCCGCCAAGTTTGAATTTAAACCACTCTCCCCGCCTTGTTTCTGTTGCTTCCCGTTGAAAATTTTCCTTCCCCGTCAAAAATTTTTCATGTTCCATTACAAATAATAGCTAAGGGGTTTTTATTCCCCGTCACGATATCTTCAATCCCCGCTGAAAATGTATAGTTTCATAATTTCCCCGCTGTACTTTTGATATCCAGCGGGGTCGTTACTGGGGGGTGTCTTCAACACCATTTCATAATCCTCAAATTCTTCCAATCAATGATATTCCACGTTAAGACTGATGAAAATTATATCGTTAGTTCAGCGTTCCTTCGCGAAGAATTGTAGGTGGCGATGAGAGAATCCGATTACTTTGTGAGCGATTAATTGTTCCGTTTCCGACTTGATCCTTGAGCGTTTTTCCCGTTGATTCGAATGAAATTATGCAAGTCCACGAGTTATTGAGTTATTTATCGACATGTATATGTATTTGATATAAACTGCACATTCTTGATTAGTTCCAAGCGTTCGTTCACGTTAATGCTGACTTGCGTTCGTTGTAACTCCGTGTCTGATCTCTTCTCGCTTAAGCTAGGTTCACATTGTAGACTTTTGTCTATGGACTTTTGTCTGTAGACTTTTTTCGACAGATTCCTTGTCTGCGGATTTTTATCTGTTGCCTGTTCACACCTGCAGATAATGTCTGTAGATTTTGATGATGGTGATTAGGCCTAGTAAAATAAAAAATATCATGCAAGCATGCACTTTATCTTCAGAAATTTTGTAGCGTTGATAGATCTAACACACCACTAAAATGCAAGCCCTATAGTTTTAGCAGCCAATTTATTGCTTTCAAACGGCTTCTAAATGTTAGTTCGGAGGATGAGGGAGAGACCACGCTGGTCGGGCCTAAATACTGCAGTTGTGCTTTGAACTGGAAAGTTATCTGCACGAATCGATAAACTGCGATCTTGTCGAAAGTAAGTCTCTTTTTATCACCATCTTTGTAACCCGCGTGGTCCACTTTCCATGTGTTTTAAAGGCGCTCTCTGGTTTCAAACAGCATGATCAAGCGCTCGATATCTTTAGCCGCCATGTCGTTGTCTGTTCTCTTCTTGTCACGTGGCTCGACACTAACCAATCAAAGACCGGTATGCTATCAATCGGTCGACAAAAATCTGCAGAAAGTAGAACATGTTCTACTTCATTTTGAAGTCATCGACAAACTAGCCATCGACTTGTAGACACCCGATTTCTTCGTTCACACTTGTCGATTTTTGTCTGTCTGTCGATGACTTCACAAATCTATAGACAAAAGTCTATAGTGTGAACCTAGCTTTAGAGACTTCTCTCGTCTTATTCCGCAGACGTCTCTCATCTCGCCACCGGTAGACCATACGTTACAAAATATTCAGCATCCAGCAATCCCCCAACAGATTTTGTGCGCAAAAAGTGCTGTTGCTCTGCTGTGCTTTCACATTTGCACCAAAAGTTGTTGCGCATGCTCTGTCCATAAGCGGGAATCTGAATATTTGATTCACTTCGTCTCCAAGTCCCAGGATCAACGAAATAAGTGGAAAGAAAGTTGCTCTTCTCTATCTGGACAAATCTTCTCAGTCATGACTGAAACCCAGGTAAGCAGCGCTTGGTGTTTTTGCATTGAACTACGTCCTGATTAGTATGATAGTATTTATTTGCTGCGACTGATGATAGACCATAAAGTCGCGCATTATTTTATTTAGGCCCGGACAAAAATCCATATCGCCACAACGGAATTTGGCCGTTAACTTTTGATACCCCACCCCCCTCTTAACGGACATAAAAGATTTTGTGTTCACCTCTCTCACCAACTGTTTCATCAAGATAAAATCTGAGCCTTTACCTGTGAACAAGGCAAACTTTAACTTCTTGTTAGGCCTGGTAAGCCGCTCTTCTGTTTGACATTATCATCCCGATTATTATCCAGCATTTAAACTTTGCAAAATGTGATTGAAAACATTGTTAGGTTCTATTCCGTCCAATTTCAAGTAAATGAAATTAGGAAAAGTGAGATATCATGTTACCATATTATTACAGAAAATTGAACAGTTACAAGAACATCCACAAAGATTTCTCTATAATCTTCTTCTCTACCGTTATCAGAAGATGCCCAAAAGAACACGCCATTTATCTCACATGATTCCCTTATTGGCTAAGGCTCTGAAAGCTGTTATATATTCCTCTTCTGTCCACATTTAAATGGATTTGAAATCACATAAAAAGTTGCTATTATAGATCTTACCAGTTTGTTGATATCTTTCTCTTGATCGATTTTGTTCATTTCAGATCTAGATATTTCTTTCCTATTGATAATTTCTTTCCTTCTTTCCTATTGATAATTTGCGAAGTTTTTTAGAATGCCGTTAAATGTGCCAGATACTTGATTTGGATGTGTCTAACCATCAAGACAGTACCAAGGCAAACTGCTATAGCGGCAGATGAAGTGATTTTTATGCGTTTCCTCATTGTTTTGAAGGATTTCATATTTTAGGCCTAAAAATTGTGTGGTGATTGCAAGTCTCCTCATAAGCATGGGGAAAAATTGTATAAAAGGTTGAATTTGATGACGATTAGACACATTCTACAATGTTCTACAGATCCGCAATGCTCTACCTTGGTTGCTGACCAGCTCTGGGCCATTTGAAAAAACTTCGCAAATTATCAATTAGGGGGGCCAACTGATAATTTGAGAAGTTTTTAAAATGCCATTAAATATGCCAGATACTTGATGTTGCTGTGTCTTATTATTGATGTGGTACAAAAGCAAGAAAGTTTAACTAAAAGTAAAGCAACATGCACACGTTTGCCTGTTGTTTTCAAGCCTTTTACACTCTTAGGCCTAAGCACATGGTCACGTGGTGATTTCAAGTCTCCTCATAAATACGGTCAAGAATAATTTAAAAGGCTGTATTTGGTGATGATTATACAGGACTTGCAATGTTCTAAGGAGATATAATGCTCTCCCCTCGCTCCTAACCAATTATGGGCCATGTAAAAAAAACTTTGATTGATTGCCCCCCCCCCCTAATTGATGATTTGCAAAGTTTTTCTGAAAGTTTCTAATTTCACTCAATTTTCTTAGATTCAGCCATTTCACCATGCATTTGACAGTTTTTATCTCTACATTAGATGGATTGAAAAAACTTTGCAAAGTTTTTGCAAAGTTTTTAAAAACTTGGCAAATTATCATAAGCCCTTTCATAGAACTACAAAATTCAGAGGAAATACTGGCCTTCAACAATCATTTGATATTTTCTTTGCTGTATTTGATTATGGACCATTATAAGGTTAGAAATAGAAACCTTACTCAAGGGTCTACATCTACCTTCTCCGTCAAGGTTTTCAGTTTGACTACATTTTTTTGAAGTTCAAGGTATGACAATAAAATGAAAAATGCTACAGTCATCTTCCTTTGTTGCAAAAATTTTCTCAGTTTAACCTTTGAAACCCTCCTCTGGTCTCTAGAATAGAACAGGACTGTTACGAGTTTGAGTAAAATATTCCAATGGAATTTTAAAAGGGATTTGGTTGTTTCCTTTCAGGGGCTTACATCCGCTACTCTAATGCCCTCCTCTTATTTGTTAATGACTTTTGTGGACTCTTTATTCATCTTGAACGGAGCTTCACAATCAAACGGCAAGATAGATGAACATTTCTAACAAATGGAATGAAATCATTTGCAGCTTTTTATCGAAAAAGTTTATAGCTTGTTTTAGTAGACTGACTCCTCAAAAGTTGGGTAAAGGCAGGCAGTCCTCATTGCAAGAACAAGGCTTTTAATGGTGTCATTGCCAGTCAGTAAAACAAAGCATAAACACAAAGAATATTTTGCGGGAGCGATCACCCTCACCGTATTATCTGCATGGGTGATAAGATACCCTGGTGGAAATTTCCTTATGGATAGGCCTGAGGTTGATGTAAATGATTCAGTGTAAAGAGGCTATGGTATTACTGTCTTTAACCATTCATTCCATTACTTTATCTATATACAGACTGAGGTTCAAGCATCAAGTCCTGACCCCCATTATGAGCCAGTTGTGAAGCTGGAGGAAAAAAGTTTAGAGACATTAGAAGATGATGAAGAAGAACTATTGAAACTGTAAGTTTTATCTCTGGCATGGGTTTGCTTGTTTATGTGTTGTCTGAAACAACATTAGTCAGTAAGTTTGGAATTTTGAGAATGGTAACAAACAGAACCAACAAATGGAGAAGAGTTGTTAGACCTTTCTCATTCCTGTTGGCATTGCCGGACAGCTCAATCTTGCAGTCAGTCTTGTTTTGCTATCTGTAAACATCAATGTTTGTCCCCCATCTCAAGAATCATTCATTCTTTATTTTTCACGAGGAATTGACAGATATTTAATCACTCATGAAAGCTGATTTGTGACAACCACTGAAACCAAACAATTCAAAATTCTACCAAACAAAAGACCATTGGCTTTGTTAGCATAGGTTCCAAATCTTTAAAAAGGTGGGTGTAAAATTCAATGACCTAATATCTTTGAAATGAATGGCTTCAAAGAAACTTTGCTATTTTGCTATAATTCTACCATTGGACATTTTAAAATATCTTCAGAAAATCAAAGTTTATGGATGTCTACAATATGGCATCAAGCAAAAGTCTGTCACTTTTCTGGTTTATGATTTAGAAATTTGATGATTCCACACCCTCAAATGAGCTGGAATATGAGAAGCGTTATAATTTCAAAATATTTTCAAAGTTTCTTGAAAGTCCAATGAAAGAATTAGGGATTGGTAGCTGAAGTTTATATTATGCTATTCAGTTAGATTAATAGGTTATAAAATTTTTGCAGCCACCTTTTTATTCTGATTTAAAGTTTTGCGGCCTATGCTGGCTTTGTTACTATATATTTCCTTTTGTGTTCCATGATTGTGTGATGTGATCTTAATAAGTTGTCTACAGCAACTTTCATTTGAAACAAGAGAATTTACATTTTTTACATTTTTTTACATTTTAAAATTCTTTACCCAGGGATACAATTCAGTTTGTAACTGTTTTACAATGTACCCTGCAACTAAAAATAAAAATAACCTAATAACAATAATCGTCTAATCCTATAAATATACAAAACACCTATTAATAAAAACTTGAATAGAAAAACGGAATAATTAAAACCAGCTTTCCTTGAATATTTTTAATTATGAGCTTTGAGTTTGGCTTTAAACGACTGGATGGAAGGAGCTAACTTGATATCAGAATGGAGTTTGTTCCATGTATCAACTCCGCGGAAAGCAAACGAGTTTTGACCATAAGCTGTTCTCATTCGAGGTATATAAAGATCGCATTTCGTATTTCGTAAGACCCGACTGTGAACATCTGACAATCGGGAGAAGATCTGACATAGGTTGTCGGGTGCAAGTCCATTTAGGGATTTATATACCATAGTGGATGTTTCCCTGTGGACAAGCCTATCAACTGAGAGCCATCCTAATCTTTGCAACAGTGGAGCAGCCGATGAATCAAAAGGGCTGCCCATGACAACTCTTGCAGAACCAAGGTTGATGAACCTTGGCAGACATCACAAACTTCAATTCAACCCATCTAATTTTAACGGCTTGATCAGATTAAAAGGGGCTTTACAGTATGTTGGTCTTTTCATTAAGGATGCAGTATATTACTGTAGGTGAGTAAGAAGCAATCTCATTTTAAAAGGCCACCTATCAATATCTGGAAATATATCATTTGATAGTGGGCATGTTCCCAGGGATTGCCAAAGTATGCAAGCACCACTCACAGGCACATTGCTAAATCCAGCGAATATTGGCTGGCACATTTAAAAACAGGTGTTTTCTAAAGCTTTTAATGATTGATTGATAGGAATTGGGAAACTATTATGGTGCTTGTTTTATTAAATGCGGTCTGGTTATTGCAATAAAACAATTTAAAAAGTCAAGAATATTGAAAGCATAAGCAATTTGGACATCAATCTGATCTTTCAACATCTCATATGGAGAACAGTTCCCGTATATCACAGCTCATAGAAAATTTTAAAAATTGTATTGAACTTGAACAAAAAGAATGTATCGGACCATGAACTGTATTTACAATTTCAAGAGTTGTTATCTAACTTTTAGGATCAAGATGCTCCTTGCTTTGTTAAAGTTTGCTTCATGTGATGCACAGAAAGAATGTAAATCCTAGATAGTTAAATGCATTGAAAAGTTTGGAGGCACATTTTTTGTGGAAGTTTTGCACTCATAGGCACGCAAACATTTTGATGAGGTCTGCATGTTCCAATTAGTTAAAAGTCAGTGGGCGCATGCCCATCATTAAGTAATGTATTCATCATGTCATCATCATCCTTATATTCAGGCAGTGGTGGCATCACAAGCAAGGTCCGTTTTTATCACTCTCCTCATTTATACTCAACTTAGACTGCGTTCACACGATGCCGGTGCATTTTGAAAATGGTGAAAAATGTGACGGATAGGCCTCCCGTTCACATGAAAATGGCACATTTTCTGCCGGCAGATTTCAAAAGCGGTAGATTTTGAAAACGGAACTGTAACCGCAGTAAATTTTAGAAATAGCATGCACTGTGATCCACACCATGTAATTAATGTGAAAAATGAACTTTTTAGAATCCAACCAAATGTATTTTTTCCTTGTTCTCCCTACTTTGAAGCATATGAAATTGCAAACTATTTTCAAAACAAGCAACAGGAGCCCAAGAAATCATTTTTTGAAGTTAGGCCTAAATTGGGTAGTGTAAGCTTCTTGCTAGACCGGACAAAGTCACAAAGTAGCATAAATTTTCAAATTTCCATTTCATCGCTTGTATGTGCCCGATTTGAATGATCTTTTTTTGTTTCGTAGATTGAACCTTGTAGAATATGACTTTAATCCGTTGATCAACGATTATGGCCTTAGAATGTGAAAATTTTTGAATTCATAATGACAATCAACTATTGAAAATCACGTTGCCTGAATCATCAAACCCGATTTCAACACTGAATACAAAAAATCTATGTTTCAGAAAACTTTGAAAACCTGTTTTAAAATGGACTTCAGCCTATTGCTGACACTCTTGCCAAAGCGCTAAGTAGAGGCTCCACGTAGCAAGAAGCTTACACTACCCAATTTAGGCCTAACTTCAAAAAATGATTTCTCGGGCTCCTGTTGCTTGATATTTAAAATAGTTTGCAATTTTATATGCTTCAAAGTATGGAGAACAAGGAAAGAATACATTCGGTTGGATTCTAAAAAGTTTATTTTTTCACATAAATTACACAAAACGTGAAATCTGGATCACAGTGGCATGTGTGAACACTCGAAAATGATGAAAACAGAACATTTTTCAATGCTTTTGGAACGCGGCTGATCGATTCTTAAGAGTGTAGGTACATTTCATTGGCATCAAAATCTTGCAAAGAGTTTTTTACTATCAAATTTCCTATCATTTTCAAATTGTTCCGGCATCGTGTGAACACTAGTTCAAGTTTCCCTACCATCAGATTTTTCACTGTTTTCAAAATGTGCTGGTATCGTATGAACACAGCCTTAGACTCATGTATATGACAAAAAACTAACAGAAAGTCTTTCACATCATGTATAAGGGGCCTCTAAGATATTTAAGGGAGCCCAGTTGTGCTCATAAACATGGTGAAGTTACTTTATATACATATACGTGTGGATTGGATCTTTTGAAAACTGTAATTGCTAGACAGGGTATGATTTAAACTTTGAGAGTTTGAAGCAAGAAGAATTTCTCTGGGGGACATTGTTGGTTTAGGCCCTGTTTATAAGTTGTGTCAGAGATATTTTGGCAGCTTGTAATGACATGTCATCAACCCAGCTACAATCGCGGACAGAACTCATGACACTGAGAAAATTTTGTATTTTGGAGAAAATTTGGAGTTGAGATCCCCCCCCCCCACCCCCAACCCCCATTGCAATGTTGAAAGCTGATGAAAATGTCATAGATAAGTTGACAAGTATGTCTTCCTCCAGCAACCTACACAACATTGCAGTGTGGGGAGGGGTAAGATGGCAGTGAAAGGTAGCAGTTTACATGCAGGAAAGGCCTCTTGTAAGGCAAAAAAACTCATCTGTCTCAATGAGTTTTGTCCGCGATTGTAGACGTTTTAAAACACAAAGCTTTGATCTAAACCTGGTTAAATTTCAGCCAGTCAAATGCACTGGATTTGTTGGATTGACCAATCAGAAGGCCCAATTCGATAACCTGGTTTAGCTCAAACTGGTTTTACTTGCATGTGTGAATGGGGTAGAGAGGCGTCGCCCTAAATGGTCACCCTACGTTTTCACCATGTTTTGACCGCGCTGCAAAAACTTCGTGTCAGAAGGAGTTTCGGTCTAGCTTTTTTCGAAAGCGCACGAAAATATTTGCTGACGCCATCTAAGAAATTGTCTCTTGTTTTGTTTTGGTTTTAAACTGCATAACTTCGCTGCTAAGAATGTTTCGAAAATACATACTTGAAATGGATGCAGGTGAGTGTATTTTGTTTCCTCTCTGTTTTCCAAGCTCCAGATTTATTCTCTTCATGTTGCTTCGGGATTTGAAGTAAAGCACAACTACAGTTTATTTATGGGAAACTCCAACTCTCAAAATGTAACTTTCAAAGAAAAATAAAAAAAATTTGCAACTGGTAAAGGAGCCGGGGGTTTTATTTTAGTAGTAGTCTGACTGGCCTTCCTTCGCCCCTATTGGTCATCCTTGGGATCCTGAACTCTCTTATTGGCTGCACTGTCAACCAGACTTGTCAGAAGTCACGAGGTCAAAAGCACAGTTTGACGAGTTAGGGGGTTCAATAAAGAAGCGTACAAACAAAGTGACTGTTTCTATTTTAAGTGAGATACATGGATTTTTGAAACAATTTCCTAAATGATTGTGAACAAAGAAAACTAAAGAGAAAACTAAAGTATCGGGCTGGTAGCAAGTTTCTTAGATCATAGGAAAATTTTGCCACCAAAAAAGTTTCTGATGATTTTCTTAGATTCTCAAGGATTTCTTGACAAAACTCTCACTCAGGATTCCTTGCGATGCGACAAGTTCGACGAGGTAACTGCGAAGGCGGTGTTATGAGCTTAGGGTACGTCCAAATTAGACGCCATGCCGAAGATTAGGCCGGTCAGACCGACTTGTGTTTGAGACGAAAATTTCCCAAGACGAAGAAGAGGACAGTCGTTGCATTCAAAGTCTGCTTTGAGAGAGAGTATGTGAACATTTTACCGTTATTTGCTGTGTCCTAGTGCATCTCCTTCTTTTTAAATCAATTTTATCTCGCAACCCGACCATTTAGGGCGACGCTTCTCTATTAAAAAATATAGTTATGGGATCAGAACTTCTTCAAATTGCTAAAAATGAAATTTCTGACATCTGATTCAGTTTCCAAATTTTTGCCAAGTTACAGTATTCATGGACCTTGTGCTCACAATTTTTTATTTCATGATGATAAGAATGAACCGTAAAGAATGACTGAGGGTGTTAAGTTAGACCCCTAAACGATTTTCGCTGTCTACTCCCTTGTCAATTTTAAAAATATTATCATTATGAAGTCAAAATCGCAAACACTGGATTGTGAAAATTTTGGTTTGAACTAACCTTTGGGCACTGAATCCAAATTGGTAGTCCTTGAAGTTTTGCAGGAAGAACTTTTCAAGGATGTCAAAAACGAGGCTTTCATTTGAAAAGGTGTATTGCATTATCACAACTAATTGGGATGGTATTGTTTCTAGTTACGCTTTTGTTGATCATCTTTCAAATATTTGTTCCTTCTACATTAAAGGCGAGCAAAATCCTACAGATATGTGATAGATGATGAAGATGGTCCACAATGGAAAGAAAGAGGAGTTGGGGAAGTAAAGCTTCTTAGACATAAAGTTAAAGGCACTGTTAGGATTTTAATGAGAAGAGATACAACCTTGAAAATATGTGTAAACCATCATTGTAAGTAGTGCCGTTTCATTATTATTATTCTATATATATATATATTTCATGCTTCTTGCTAGAAAGCATTCTTTGAAGGTAGATTGTAGTGGGAGCAAAGTGATTGGAGTGGGGCAAAAGTAAAGTAATCGTTTTCATACAGTGTGCTACTCCATGAGTGCATATTTACTTAGGAGTGCTTACAGTAGACAATTAAATTATAGATGATAGAAATGTTTTTTGGAAGATGTATTGCAATTACAATTTTTTAACAGGTCTATAAGAGTTTGATTCACCATGACTGTGTCATGATGCAATGACTGTGTCATGGTGCCTGTCTAGAACATAGCAGATTTATCAAGTTTCTAAAACGGACGACCCTTTATCATATTTAGTGCCAAGGGCTGGGCTGGCTCACCGCTGATCCCTCATATGAAGCTGGGCAGGCTTGATGGCGAGCCGGCTTGCTAACAGGCCAGCTTGCTTTATGCAAACTGGCCCTAAGAGATAGCATTATATTATAAGCAAGATCCATTAGGCTGCACCTGCTTGAATGTGTCAAATTCTAGTTTATTGACTTATCCAATCATACATTCAATTTCAGTACTACCAAGCATGGTATTACAACCACATTGTTCTAGTGATAAAGCTTTTGTTTGGAATACACCGGCAGATTTCGCAGATGAAGAACCAAAACCGGAAACACTTGCAATAAAATTTGGAAACCCAACAAGTAAGTTTATTTCAATCATCGATTGTTGATTGAAGACAGTTTGTTTCGCAATGTGCGAAATTGCAGTTAATAGACTTATTCATCAAGTTATTGCTATTGGTCCAAGTTGGTGAGCTTTCGAGAGGGGTCCGTAACGCTACGTTTCATATAACGGCGTTACTCATACGGGCATGTTGCATAAACCGATGTGTTGTTACATATACGGTAGTGTTACACATACGGGCGGGCCATTCGTTGTTAACGGCAGGTCTGTAATGTTACGTTACATATAACGGCGTTACGTATACGGGCGTGTTGCATAAACCGATGTGTTGCTACATATACGGTAGTGCTAAATATGCGGGCGGGCCATTCGTAGTAAACGGCAGGTCTGTAACGTTACGTTGCATATACGGATGTTGCATACACGGGGCTTGCCCGGTCTGACACGCCTATTTTTACTATTTGTAGAAAGATTTTTGTGATTGCATCCGACGATTCTTGCGTTTTTTATGACTGATGTTTGCAATTGAATATTGCTGTTTCCATACTCGTTCTTGCATTTTTCATTTCATTTTTTTCATTTGATATTATTTATACACAAAAGAAACCCTTCAGCAAATCAAAATATACAATATCTAATTACAATGATAAAACTCTAAGAATAAAAACCTAAAGCCCTATAAACCTAATCATTGTTGTTCTTCCAGGGAGTTGTGTTTTAGAGTCTAGTTCTTTAGATGCGTTTTTAGTTGTTTTTTAAAACGATCTAATGTCGGTAGCTCACGAATTTCGGCAAGTGTATAATTCCATAATGTGAGAGCTGCGTAATGAAAGCCTTTTTTGGCAAATTCAGTCCTATATCTAGGGATCTGGAGATCTTTACAGTGCCTCGTATTGTAGGTCGAGTGAAAAGATCTCGGTTGGAATTTATCCCATAGGTTTTCAGGTCATAGTCTGTTCATAATCTTGTAGGTCATGACATTCCGGTCATAACGGAAAAGATTTTCTACGTTCAACCATGAAGTCGACCAGCCATCTTTTATTCTTGCATTTGATATTATTGAATAGGCCCGGTCTTGAAGGCGTTGGAGAACAGCTAGTTTTGCTTTAGACATATTACCCCAGATGACATCAGCATAACGCAGATGACTCTCAATTAATGCATAGTATACATTACACAGTTGTGACTGCGGGACGACATTTTTCAATTTTTTTAGAGCTGCAAGTCCTCCACTCATTTTACCTTTGGTGCGCTTAAACTGTGCATCCCAATTTAGCTTTTCATCAACTATGACTCCGAGGGATTTCGTCTTATCGACTCTTTTTATGTCAGAGTTATTTAGTTTCAGCACGTCTGGCAGTTCTAGATTTTTGGTTTTAAGCGGATGCCCTATGATCATGAATTCAGTTTTTTTCGGATTCGGGCTAAGTTTATTCACCCTCATCCACTCATTGAGGTTGGAAAGCTTTTGTATTACGAACGGTGCTAAATTTATCCTGCAACATGGCCGAAATGTTTTCCTTGTCTCAAAGTATAGCAAAACCACCGGGCTTCTGGAAGACTTTCTTCCACAGCCAATTCCAAAAATTGTATCGGCTCTGATAATCCTTTCAAAAGCCCTTAAACCTTGTTTGTTTCATTTCTTGTATTTTTCAATGCACTGCAGTGATATCGTAACCTCTTTATTGTTTGTAGATAGCCTTGGATACTTCTAGCAAAGTCTTTCTCTTGACCGCAGAAACACTACCTTCAAGGCTTATTGAATTTTAAAATCAACTTTGCAGCTTAGTTTGCATTAGTCCATGAACAGATCTCACCACGGAGGACTTTTAAAAATCTGGAATTTATGACCTTGCAGTGATTAGAAATATCCCTAGGAATATCCCTGAATACAGTCATACCACACAAGCTACCATTTTACTGCTATTAACGTTTACCTTCTCCCAATTCACCCCAGCAGGCCCATTATTCAATGAATTAGTACCCGTATGTGTTGTGGCAGTATATGTAACGCCCGCAAGTGTAACATTTCCGTATCAGTAACGAGCGTACATTTAACGTAACGTTGCAGACCCTGGTGTGGGGCTTTCGTATGTGTCATGCTTTTGGCTAAAATCTAAATCTAAGCAACTAAAATCCGTAACACCATAATCCTATCGAATTTCAATTACTGCCCCCTGGTATGGCTTTTTTGCAGTGATGCTGCAAACGATGAAATAAATAGAGCACATAAACGTTGTCTGCGGATACTCTACCAGGACTATGAATCTTCTTTCCAGCTACTATTGAGCCGAGATAACAGCCAAACTATCCATGTTAAAAATCTCCAGAGATTAATGACTGAAATCTACAAGTCAACCAAAAAGCTAAACCCCTCATATTTATGGGAATTTCACGAGAGGAAAGAAGTAACGTATGAACTAAGAACTAAAGACCTGCGTAAACTTCCAAAGATCAAGAAACGTTATGGCGCGGAGTCACTCTCTTTCAGAGGAAGTGTCCTTTGGAACACACTTAGTGACAAATCAAGCAAAGTCCATCCCTTGCAGCATTTAAGAATCAAATAAAATCATGGACTGGTGACAAGTGCACCTGCAGACTATGTTTCTAACGTTTTTGTTTAGATATATACAGTACATTTTGTATATTATCAAATAGTTTTTCTTAACAGTTGGAATGAATTAGTATTATATACTAGGTTAAACCCAACTTTAAATAATGTTAATAATGATGATGATAATGATGATTTGGGATCGTCCGAATTGATCTTTTGTTTTCAGTTGTATTTTACCGATTTCACTTATGATAGAAACCCTCTGTTTTGTTCAACTGCAGCTCAACCATCCATTGGTTTTCCATTCGGCTGAAAACCTCTTCATTACACATCTATCCTGAAAGGATGTATTCAGACAGAAAATCGTGCAAAATAGCAGCATCATAAGCAGAACATCCGTCTTAAAATTCTCAAGGTATCATGTTACCCCCGTGTTTGCCAATGTTGTTGCTACTGGCGCCCTTGCAGACCCCGTTCCACTGTCATATTTTGCAAGAATGCTGTTCTAAGGCATAGCATAGCTACCTATCTGACAGATTCTGGAATAGAATTCCTCGGAACACCAGTTTGCTTGCCTGTCGAGTTTGGCCAGATTTAGTACCGCACAATCCTCGATACCGCTATATTTATCTTCATCAAGCCTGGTTTCTGTGTGATCGTAACAGTCGGCGACTTGACCCCGATCAGTCGGCTACATATGGAAACGATCACTGTTACGATCATATGGAAACCAGGCTTTACTCATCTCAACGCATACGTCGGCAAAATCATTCAGCAAATGTTTCTATTTATCGCAGCCGTCCTAGATGTGTCCCCGAGCCCGTCTCGGCGACGCGTGGCCGATTGTCACAATCATATGGAAACTAGGCTGTGGTGGTTGGTTCGTTTGTGGTGTTTACGTATTTATGTTGCTGTTCGTTTCTAAACATGATTTCTGCAAAACCTTTCTTGTTGCAGATGCAAAGAAGTTCAAAGAAGCGTTTGAAAAATCTTTGAAGGACATTGAAAATATTATAGGATCGAAAGAAAGCGACCCCGATGCAGACGAGAGCAAAACTTTAGCTGATGAACTTTCAAAATTGCAAGTTGCATCAAAGAAAGCTGAAGAAGAAGAGAATGAAAGAAAACTGAATGGACATGATGAAAAGGTTGACAAGGAAAAAGAACAGGTGGAGGTATTAGAAGGAAAGGAGTCTGAAGACTAAGAGTTTGTTGTCCTATTAGTGGAAAATTAGATGGACAGTTTTGTAGGTTTTCATATTACATTTATGTTCATAATTAGCAGGGTCTATAGGTGTTGCATGTCAGCAAGGCTGCAGGGGCCAAAGATAGTACAGTAGGCCTTTCAGCCAAAGTTAGGCAATTATGCCTTCACGTTAAGTGTTTTGATGCTGTAAAAATGAACTGAAACCTGCAAAAAGAATCCTCTACATCTTAATTTCCGAAAACTTGGAAAGCTTTTAGCAGAAGTGCTTTCGTTTTTAAGAGAACCCCCCCAAAAAGCCCTTAAAATCCTTTCATTTCAAAATCTCATACCACTTGGGAAAGATTACCGCTTGAGGTAATAAGTGAAGTAAAAGAGTGCCACTTCAGCTCCCCACAGCAGATGGTTAATCGTAGAGTACTAGAAGGAAAATTATTAGGCTGCCCCCTTCGGTCTTACTTCTCAGTTGTCTTTCCCATTTCGCCTTTCAAGTCACAGCATGGTCACAGTGTTTTTCATATGTACCGTTCTGTCAAGAATTGCGTGCACCTGTCTGGCTAGTTTTAAGTATATATATTGCCATTTGTATGTCAAAGTAAAGGAAATATTTTATGTATCATCAGTACACAGAAACCTGTATTACTTCATGTTAAAAATGAGGAAAATTAAAGAATCATACCAAATTCAACAATTGTACACACCATTAGTGGGTAAAATATTTACATTCCTGCGAAGCAACTGCGAACTAGATCATTGTTCTGTCGTATCAGATTTAGAATCACTCGGAATAGTGTGCTGTTTAAGTCAGGTGTCAGGAAGCTAACAAGTTCATTGCTTCGCATTGTTGTGTTACTCAAATAGGTGGAGCACAGATGAGGACGAGAAAACACGCCTCCTTTCAACACGTGTAACTCACTGAATTCCTGTCCATCACATGTCCATACAACAACAACTACAATTATCATAATAATAATAATCTTAATACAACATCTCCCTTATCTTTGAGTTAGCTTGATGACATATTCTCTAAAGCTTTAAGTGATGGTTTTATGGTCCTTTTAGGCCTTGAGAGAATATTCAGTTCAGTCTTCTTTTCGGGAATCTTGACTGGTGTAGCCCGCATCTTTACATCTGGACTCTTAACAGGTGTGCTAGGGTTTAATGGAACAATGTGTTCACGGTTTCTCCTGATAACTTTGGTTGGTGTCTGCACATAGTATGACCTTGGACTATTGGCTGGTTTTAGGACTGTTCCTTGTTCGTGATGTGTAGTGATATTCACCTCTGTATCTGGTTTTAGGGGTGCTAGGGGTATCACATGATGTCTCTTGTCATAGCTAAGTTTCTGCTGTCTTCGACTCTCATCTTCTCTTCTTCTTAAGGCTTCAAGCTCGGGTAGTTTTGGATTGAGCTTTAAATCAAATGTAGGGAGTGTGGATCTTATAACACGACCCATTAGCAACTGTGAAGGGGAATATCCACACCGCAATGGAGTAGATCTATACGCGAGTAGTGCCTTCTCTGGCTCATCTGATTTTCTCAAGATATTTTTAGCCGTTTGGACTGCACGTTCAACTTCTCCATTTGATCTTGGAAACGTTGGACTGCTGGTGATTATGTTACATCCCCAATCTCTTGCTAATGCTAAGTATTCTGCACTATCGAAGGGTGGGCCGTTGTCTGAGCGCAGTGTTTCTGGAATCCCATGTCTTGCAAACAAGCTCTTTAACACGCGCGAAACTTCAGAGATTGTTTTGTTTTTGTTCATTGCACCAAGTTCAATGAATCTTGAATAATAATCAACTACAATCAGATAGTCAACTGATTTTAGCTTGAAGAAATCTAGTCCAATGGTTTGCCATGGACGATCAGGAAATGGAGTTGGAATCAACGGCTCTCTGCTATTTTTCTTGTGTTCATTGCAAACTCTGCAGCACTCTATCATGTCTTGAATCTGCTTACTCATTCCAGGCCACCAAACGCTTTGTTTAGCCCTCTCTCTGCACTTGGTAATGCCTTGATGACCCTCGTGAATTCTGTCAAGGATCTCTAGTCGCATTGCTGATGGTATAACCAACCTAGTAGATTTAAGCAAGATACCCTTGACTATGGTCAGCTCTCCTCTGTCTGCCCAGTATGGACGAATTGCACTTTGTAACTGATGTTTTTCAGGCCATCCTTCAAGACAATACTCCTTAATTTTCTTTGTAACTTCATCTTCATCTTGTGCATCTATCAGCTGTTTCAATTTTACATCTGACACAGGAATAGCATCGATAACTGAGAAAATATAGTCATTGATTTCTGATTCTAATTCTGTGTCTTTCTTGACAGTTTCATCTTTAGGTATCATCCTAGATAGCATATCACTTGCATACATCTCCTTTCCTGGTATATGCACCAACGATTTGATATGGAATCTCATCAATCTCATTCTCATTCTTTGAATTCTTGGAGGTAACTGATCAATGCAATGAGTTGTGAGTAGAGGTACAAGTGGTTTGTGATCTGTTTCTCCTGTGATCTCTTTTCCAAGGATATAATCACTAGCACGTTCTGCAAGCCAGGTGAATGCTAAGCACTCCTTCTCAATTTGTGAATACCTTGTTTCAGTTGCTGTCAAGGCTCTTGAAAAGTAAGCAATAGGCTTCCAGTTGTTATCATCTTGTAGCTGATACACAACTCCTCCTATCCCATAAGATGAAGCATCTGCTGATATTTTGGTTTCCCTGTTACAATCATATAATGCTAATATGGGAGCTTCAGTGAGACATCTCTTGATATCTTCAAATGCTTTCTGTTGTGGTTGCCCCCATGCCCAAGTACATTTTTTGTTGAGAAGATCTCTTAATTGCTTTGTTTTGCTTGCTAAATTAGGAGCAAATTTACTTTGTTGATTCACCATGCCCAGGAATGATCTTACCTCTGGAATATTCTTTGGTACAGGCAAATTCAGAATTGATTTTATCTTGTCTGGATCTGGTTTGATTCCATCTGAGCTTACAATGTGGCCAAGAATCTTTATTGAAGTCTTGCCAAACTCACATTTCTCTGGATTTAAGGTTATGTGTGCCTCCTTTCATCTTCTTGGTTTCTTCCATGAATTAGTATGTCATCAATGTTGCATTCAACTCCTTCAAGACCAGTAAGCTTTTCTGCCATGCATCTTTGAAACTGCTCTGAGCCAGTTGTAATACCATAAGGTAATCTCAAAAAGCAATACCTGCCCCAAGGGGTAATAAAAGTGGTTAGCAATTGACTACTTTCTGACAAAGTTCTTTGCCAAAAAGCACTGTTCGCATCTAATTTAGAAAATACTTTAGAATTTCCCAATTTTCCCAGAGTATTTTCAACAGATGGAAGAGGGTGAATTTCTCTTTTCACACTTAGATTTAACCTAGTTAAATCAACACACAACCTCACTTTACCATTAGCTTTGGGTACAATAACAATGGGTGCACACCAATCAGTAGGCTCTTGAACTGGCCTAATAACACCTAATTCAAGCATTCTTTCAATTTCTTTCTTAGTTTCAGACAAAAGTGGGAGTGGTACCTTCCTTGGTACTGTGAGTGCAAATGGTTTTGCATCTTCCCTAAGGGTTATTTTGTACTCCCCCTCTAATTTACCAAGACCATCAAAAAGTGTTGGGTACTGCTGCATAATATTGGATGCATAATTAACATCATCAACTTCAGCAAGATTTTGAATAAGATTTAAACTTTTACATGCTTTCCTCCCCAATAATGGTCTTTCAAGGCCATTTATAACAAAAATTTCATCATCAGTTGAAGAATCACATGACTTCAATTTTGCATCAAATTTGCCAATGCAATTCAATTTATAATTACATGGACCAAGCAAAACCTTGTTTGTGTGTTTCAGTGTCACACAATTCTTTAATTCAGAAAACAACTTTGCTGGAACGACAGACACATCAGCACCAGTATCAATCTTAAAATTGACAGGGTTATCATTTATAGAAATTTCTGCCTGCCATGGCTGCTGAGATGTGCTGACTGCATCAATAAGAACTTCACCCAAAAATATTTCATCATTTTGACCTGAGCTAATTTCATTCACTTTTTTAGAATTTTTGCAAGCTCGTATCCAGTGACCTTTTTTATTACAATTATGACAAATAGAATCACGGGCAGGGCAGTCTGATTTTTGGTGCGATTGACCACCACATCTAAAACATTTTGAGCTTGTTTTAAATTTGTTACCTTTCAGGCCTTTTTTTGATTCTGTGTTACCTGAGCTTTTCTTAGCTTTAACTTGGTCAACACTTGAGTCAGAGGAATCATATTTTTGACGTAAAATTCCCTGCTGCTGATGTACAAGCTCCTTCTGCCTTGCTTGAGTCATAGCCTTTTCCAGTGTCAAGTCTGCTTCCAACTGCAATCTTTCTGATAAGCTTCTATCTGATAATCCCACAACAATTCTGTCCCTAATGAGTTCATCATGAAGGTCTCCAAATCCACAATGTTCTGCCAAGCTGAATAAATCTGTGATAAAATTATCAACAGGCTCTCCATTCCTTTGCATTCTCATGTTGAATTTTGCTCTTTCGTAGATTACATTGCGTTTTATAACAAAATGGTTATCAAGCTTTTCTTTCACAGTTTTGTAGCTTTTCCTTTCGTCAGTGGTCAATTTCAATGCTGCCAATATGTCATCAGCCTCATCACCCATGCTGTAAATTAATGTGTTCACTTGAGCTTCTTCAGATTCTCCATTTAACTTTGAAGCAATCCTAAATCTTTCAAATCTCCTTATCCATCTTCCCCACTCTTCGGGTTTGAAGTTGAATTTATCAGGTGTACTCACTTGGAACGCCATCTTCTTTCTCAGCGGATGGGCCTAAGGCGAGAAAAATCTCCCTGTTCTACAGCTTCTCTGTTACATACAGGCGCCTCTAAGTCGTCGCATCTATGCTTAAGACCGCTCTTCCTGCACCCAGAGAAAAGTCCACATCTGCAATTACGTACTTGCTCCTGTCACCATGTTGTGTTACTCAAATAGGTGGAGCACAGATGAGGACGAGAAAACACGCCTCCTTTCAACACGTGTAACTCACTGAATTCCTGTCCATCACATGTCCATACAACAACAACTACAATTATCATAATAATAATAATCTTAATACAACACGCATTTTGTTATTGGATTGACGCTGTGGAAATTTTAATCGCTCGAAGGCAGTGACTATAACGAATTTGTAGATTGTGAACAATGTACACGATACTCCACCAAGAGCTGTAATTACTCTGTCATACACCTATAAATGAAGAGAGCCTCTTCCAAAAATAACTGTCCCGTTTCCTTCCATTTGTTTCCATCCTTTAAATAATTTCTCTCCCCTTTGCATTTTCAGTATCTCTCTTTCACACTAACTTCTTTTCTCTTCCATCCTTCGCTTTTGTTCTTTAAATTGTCAGATTTTGAGTACTCAGAGTTAGTGACGAGTTTCTTCGACGTTCGAAAACAAACTTCATGTTCAATTCCTGTTCCCTTGTGAAAATCTCAAAACGAGGTTTTTTGAAGTCTTTCCAATGTTTAGCCGTTACTCTCAAATTATTTCTAAGTAATGTGGTACAGGAAACAACGCAAACAAGTGAAAACAAAGTGAAAATATGCAAGGATTTTCTTGAGTTTCTTCACTATCTTGGCGATCCGAGTTTTTATAAGCAGTTTCTTAAGAAAAATACGTGAAGCTTCATTTGGCAGGCCCTCTGTTTTTCAAGCTTTTCGATAGAGGAAAAGTAATTGTTAGAACCCACAAAGATAGCTTGCGCGAACCCTCAAATCGTCCGCAAACAAGTTTTTCCTTTGAAGAGGAGTGGATTTTTTTAGCGTGTGTCACGCTGTGAAATACAGTATGGGGCATGAATGCAAAATAAAGAATAATATTAAAACTTTCTAAGGGCATGGTCATACGACTTGAAATGAGTGAAACAATTCTTGGCAATGTCCGATGTTGTCTTTATCTAATCAATGGGGAACCCCGTTCAACTGCCGATTTTCTTGATGATTTATCAGTTAAAAGGATAATTGATTCAATTGCAAGCTGAAGCATAGTAAGAGAAACATCAAAACACGCTAAAGGAATAAAGCATTTCCGGAAAACGTTGATGAGCTCCTACATAATCTGGATCAAACTAAAGACGATTAAACGCGTAATGTTTTTTGACTTCGCGACTAATAATATTGAACGGTGGCCTCTTTACTGAAGTACAATCAGTACCATAAATTATGAGATTCAATTTTTCCAATATTCTGAGCATCCTTCGTCCCGTTTCTCTTCAATCAAGGTTGAAAGCTCAGAAAATCTTCCTTGACACGTCACCAACATTTAATCAGGGCAAGAGGAGGATCTTGAGTTGTCTGATCTTGAAGTTTGAATTTGTCTCAAACGACTTTGTCCATTATTTTAGTTCATAGCACAATAGTGGACATTTTGACATATTTTTTGCAAGCTCCTGTAACTCAAGGATTTGAACGATAAACATATCATCGTGAAGTCATCTCGATCTCAGTAACGATTGAGAGTCATTCTTGGAAGTAATGAGGAAGAAATAGACCAAAATTTGAAACAGTTCTATCTAAGAAGAGGCGAGTCCAGTCACGTGACCCATAAAATAGGCCATTGGAAGGGGTAATAGACCAGAAGGCCCAAGTGGTACAAAGACCCGCTAAATGTATCGTCAAATACGTTGCAGTTAAGCCTGGTTTTCATTGAATCGTCATTCATCGCCGATGCTGTAAGAAAATGATCGGCCATGAATTGCTTACTGAAAACCAGGCTTTTAAGTTAAGGCCGGTTTATATGCGGGAAAACACCTAACCTGCCAGACCGTGGGATTTTATCATCCCGACTTCACAGTTGCAGTGAGTGAAAACTCAGAAAGAGACACGTGGTTCAAAAGTACAAAAAATGTTCATACAATTATTCCTAATACTCTACAGGAGTAAATGAAATAGGCTACTATCTAATCATGAAAAATATCAGCACATCTTCACGTGAAAATGATTTGTAGTTGCATCATAATAAATATATCAAAATTACTCAGCAAATAGCTTTAAAGTATAAGGTGCCAGATCAAAAATTTAGGTACTATTAAAAATTAGACATTAAAGGAGCATTGTATTAAATTCCGGAATACAGAAAAGAAAATGGAGTATTACCACTCCCAGAAATATTCCAGAAATATTATTATAGACTTAGATCTCGGATCCCCTAACGCGTAGGAAATTGTTTACCGCGTTTTCATCTTGCCTGTTCATTGGTTTAAATTGCTATGTATCATTAATTAGATCTGCTGAAGATGAACCAAGTATGGTTCGAAACGTTCAAAACATGTTTAAATCAATGAAATAACTTCGTCAACTACCGTTTAAGTCAACTATGTCTCCTCGAATTGTCAACTACCGTTTAAAGTTAACTAGGGTGTAAAATATCTTATGCTTGAATGTTGATGACATGAAGAAAACAATGATTGTCGTGTGAAGTTATGAAACCTGAACATGTTACAGGAAGTTCTAGAAGTGAAGATATGGGGCAGAAAGTTCCATGGACAGCACACAGCAGCAGCGGGTTAGGGAGTGGGGTGGAGGTATCCTTATTTCTGTAATGCACCTTGATCAGTAAACTAAGGACCCGCAATCAAAGGGGGCCCCTTGTGACTATCGAGCACAAGGCTGGTTTTTAAGCCATAGTTATAAGCTCACTTCAAAAACCCCTGCTAGTATCTAGAGTCTTTCGACTCAGTTTCTTTCAAGTCTGTATTGTAAGCTTCGTGACTCGGGCATTTGACGTATTTGCTAGAATCTAGTTCAATGTCTCTTAGAACTGCAAAATATGAACCATATTTTTGTACAAAGATGTTCGCACTTAGATGCATCAAACCCCAAACCCGCACTCCCCCTGACACTAGCTGCATATGGTCCCTATCAACCAGTTCCTCACGGCGTAAGCTAAAGGCCCTGCTATTTTGAAGAACTTCATGTTTGATTGGGAAATATGTTTCCGTCTCTGCGAAATCTACTGTTTTCAGAATATGGTAGGTTTTGAATCACGAATCAAGTACACCTTAGAATGTTTTTGTCGATAAGATCTGTGTTTTCTAATATCTCTTCTTGGTTGCAGAACAACCGTGCAGTGGAAAGCTAGAAGGATTGAATGGAACATTCATGTCACCTGCTTATCCACAATTCTACCCACCTGACTCTGACTGTAGATGGAAGATATCAGTGCCTTTTGAACACAAAGCAGAACTGAAGTTTGATTCTATCCGTTTGGAACCTCGGTATGATTACGTAGATGTATACGATGGAGCCCTAGTGTCTCCGTGATGCCACCGTGTGGCCATAGAGGACGGGAAAGCATGGCTTTCACGTCAGATTATCATTCAAAGTTGACTCCGTATATACTATACCTCTTCCTTCTTAAAAAGTGACTCGCTTCTCCCCATTAATAAACTCTGAATGTCAAGTCTTGATGGAAACAATGAATTAGTGGTCATTTTTTCAACTAAAATATCTACAAATTGGTTATCAAAATAAAATCCACGAGCCAGAAAATTAATCGTCTATCAACATATTTTCATTTTCAGTCGTGATGCTCCCAGAAATGTCTTCCGTAATCCAAGGAGAAGCCTTCCCCTTTCAATTCCAAGCTGAAGTTCAAATTGGTTCTAAGCATTCGACAATATGGCCTACCTTGGACCTTTGAATGCACTGCCCAGCGTGATTGCTTCATTATGTTCAGAGTAGAATAGTGGATTTTGTTTGTAATATTCCACAAGTTCTATCAAATTTACGAATGACAATTTTCCAATCATCAGTCTGCCATTTTCACCTGTTTCGATCGGAAAATGACGAATCCTGCAAAGAAAGCTTGTTCAATGAGACTGCACTGCAGAATAAGGGTAAGCAAAAGTGTCTGCTTAAAACAAAATAAAAAATCATGCCCTAATTTTCCCATCTCCTAGAAAATGTCAGCATTTCACAAGAGAAAGATCGTACAACGCGACTCATTGGCCAAAGTTCTTTGCAATGTAGCATACTAAGCATAGAGAACAAAAACCGTTGGTTTGGATTTGCTTCCATGGAGAGAAAGCCTTCCTTTGAATGAAAGAATTGAATCATCAAAACGATTGCAAGAATATTTAATGCATCTTTCCTTTTCCTTTGATGGCTTGAAAAAAACTTTAAAATACTTTGCTGTACTTGATTCATTATTACTAGCGTTTTCTTTACATTGAAAAGTATAACGAAAGCTTTATAGGACAAGTCTGGGGTTGGAATGATTGATGAAACAGTACAAGATAACACTTTCATGAATGGAGTATCATACCCTTTCTCACTATTTTTGCCTTCTCAAAATGACGTCATATCGCGCAAAAATAGCAGTTCACAAGTCTCGCAATCTGATTGGTACTGCAGGAAGCTCAGAGTTTGGGCCTAAATAGGGCCAGGTTTTTCAGAGTAACATCATGAGTCTCTGTTGACTGAAGCGCCATCATCAAGTCAAAGAGCACAGGCAAACAAGAGACTTATCGTCAACAAGTCTATCTTCCCTCTTGATTGCTGCTAGCCTCTTTATCGTGTGCACTGGCAAGAAAATGGCGACACAGAGACGAAAACTGGCCTAGATTATCAGAATATTTGTGGAACTGACAGCCGTTGGAAAGTCCGAAATGTGAAAGAAAGGTAAAAGTTCGCGTCAGTGGATGATACGTTTTCTTGGTAGCATTAATCATCGCAAGCAACCCTGGACTTGTACTGTAAAGGGAGTACTATTTCAGCTCAGCCACTAAATACACCTGCATAAAAGGAAATGTGATTACCAGGGATGTGGGAAGAAGCAAGCAGTAGCTCTCGCCTAAGGAGACGGCTCTCAGAAGGACCAATTTGCAGGAGTGAAAGGGCACTTTCAAACTTCAAAAAGATGCTGACGGAAAGAGCAATTAGAGGACATGGTGCCCCATCCCTCTAGCTATTGTAATGAATGTGATACTTATGACTACAGTAGAAACCCCCATAAAAGACCCTGTTTTTATAAGAACCTTGAGGCTGAAATTTGATCTTTAAACCCCTTGAATAACAACCCCACGGAGGCTTAAACTGGGGGAGCTTCTTGTATAATTGGTTTCATGTCTTCAGAATTCCTCAGAGTTTTCGAGAATTCTTGACATTCTCGTTCGAATTATTCAGTGGTACAACAGACTATCAGAGTTTTAAACAAGAATTCTAACCTAAAAATTTGTCAAGAATTCTAAGAAACTCTTCAGAGTTCCTGCCCTGAAAACCGTATTAATATGTGGAAGGTGTATACTGTAGATAATCTTTTTAAGAACATTGCAGGTTGGAATTTAGAATGACAGCTATTTAATTAAAAACATATTCAGGCTGCTCAAGAAAAATCTAGGTTCTTTTATGCGGGTTTCTACTGTAGAACGACATTTTGTTAGCAAGAGGTTCCATCTCGATCCTCATAGCACAAAGTCTGAAAGATGAAAACCCAATAACTTTTTGGCAACCATTTTTCATAAAACTTTGCCACGAAGTAAGTCTCTGTCCTTTTCGTGCCAGAGAAAATGATAAAACTGAATTGAAAGAGACCCCATATAAAGAGTATTTATAAGATCATGTCACGACAATATGTGATCTATAAATGCGTGTGAAATTGAGTTGAGTTTTTCAGTTGTCTGATGATCGCTGTATAGCATAAAACTCGGAGTAACAGCAAAGAATGTAGTCTATCTTATTCCTTTAATCTTGCTAAAATCAAATTACAATCAAATAATTCTGTATGTACCTGTAACAAAAAATTTGACTGCTAAAATCAAATTACAATCAAATAATTCTGTATGTACCTGTAACAAAAAATTTGACTGCTAAAATCAAATTATAATCAAATAATTCTGTATGTACCTGTAACAAAATTTGACTGACAAAGCATACGATCCACTTTTCTACAAAAGAAAACATTGAAACACATTAGCCAGGAACTTAAGGTCATAGTGTGAGTTGGAGAATCGTATCCACTGTTTTATAAATTGCAAAAGACAGTGAAACCAATAAAAAAAGTTGACTTAACAGTCTACCATCTTACTGATGCTTCAACTTAATTTTTGGGATTTTATTACGAGTTTTACAGCATTACTTCCATTTTGAAATTCAGCAAAAAGAATCAAATTTCTCACTTAGAAACACCCAAGGATGGATCGTTCACCATCATGCAAACATTGAATTTTTGATGCTCGGCTGGCAGAGCAGGAACTGCGCACGCATGCGCAGAACCTGATAGCTTTGACTGCCCATAGGCCCCTGCAACAGATCGTAAAATTTGGTGACATATGATATTTTGCTCTCGGGGCGTCAAACTCTTGGTTTATCATTTGAAAAAGCTTATGTATCCAAGCACCTCTTTATCTTAGATTGCTCGGTGACGTCATATTACGCAATTTCTGCTGTGCCTGCTCAGCTTTGATGGGAAAGCATGATTACCATTCAGGAGTTTCTGGATCATAAAAGCCTGCCTAAAAGATCTCAAAGATCTACAGTCCGTGTGGAGGAGAGAAAAGCAGGAGAAAGTTCTACAGGGAGTGTTAGTCTCCTTTCACTCCTCCACACTGACTGTAGAGTCTGAACGCAGGCAAGATCATAAGAGAGCAGTTGCTGAGCTTTATAAGTCTTACCATTTCAATGATTGAAACATAGGTCAAACTGAGCCATGTACTTAAAGTTTCAGCCAAAGCCCACAGAAGTTAGTTTGTGGGTATTCTTGATTTGAGATTCCGGGAGTGTATTGTAAATTATGAATACATTCTCGAAAATAAGTTTTACCCTCAGCCAGAAAACGGAACTGCAGTTTTCAAATCGAGTTTATGGCTTTTATTGTTCGCCTGATACATTTTTCTCCTTGCATACATTTTTTTGCCGCCATCTAATACACTCTTCAAAGTTATGTGTTACGAACAACTATCCACGTTAGACGGGATATCAAAACTTGTGAATGAACACTTTGCTAAAGTCTCTTTAACATTAGATGACAGGCGACTACGTAGACATACTGATCCAATGTTCTTTATCGTTTTCATTCGCGAAAATTTTCACTTGACATGAAACAGCTTCGGTTCCTAAATTCATCCGCTTGGAGCAGTTCACCAGATATTCTGACACAGTAGTTTAGTTTTCCTCATGCTGGCAGGGGCTTTCCACAATTCTTGCCTACACCAGGGGAGACCGGGCTGGTTGAAACACTTTTCAGGAAAATGAAATTTTCTCCTTATAAGCAAAACGCTGACCTGTCTTTATACCACAATGTGATGTGTTGACCATTGGCTATTGAACATATGTTGTTCCACAAATACGGTGCTGTTAGATTTTCGGTAAAATGCAAATGAAAATCAAGATCGGAGTCTTACAACTTGCCCCGAGCTCGGGGCGAGTGGCCGAGTGGCTTAAGCAGTTTTTGCCAGGTAACTGAAGTTAAGCTCGGTCGAGTGAGGTCAAACTCCTGATGGGTGACCTCGGCGGCCTGACCTCACAACTAACGTAGCTGTCTTCCGAAAGGGACGTTAAACTAGGGTTTTCATGCCTGGATGCGGTATGCACAGTGGGCCTAAATTAGCTTTCAGTAGCTAGAAATCCTGACAAGCCCACTCAGAACAAATTGAAAAAACAAACAAACACTGGGGCAACTTATAGCATAACAAAATAAGCAGCGAATAATGTCTGTCTGCTTGTAAAATTAGATTTAATCAGTATATGTCATTTCATTATTTGCACACCAGAGGTCTTAGCTGCTTTCCCTGGTCTCAAAATCTTGAAAATCACCTTATGAATGTACCAGTTTCCTAGATTTCACTCTCAGCAAACTCTAATTCTATATCAAGCATATCGAATAATTGTTTACGAATAGAGACTGTTTTAAGTGAATAGCTTTCAGAAAGAGCTTGCTTAATTTTTGGTGGAATTTTTTATTTTGTCAAACTTGTATAAGACCGACAAGATGTGAAAATTGCACTCTTCTGGAAAGATGTATTTGAACATAGCATTCAAGGTTGATTTCAGAAGAACAATATGTATTTTATTCCAATACTGCATGGGAATTGGGAATTCACATTAACTTTCAGAGCGAAAAGTTCTGAAATTGAAAAATTTACTTTTGGGCCAAAAAATGGGGATGGCAATGGTACAAAAGTAGCCGCCGGCATGAACAATAACAGCAACTGTTTAAATTGAAGGCAGAAACAATACATTGATTCATACAAAGCTGCTGAGCACAGCTTCAATAGCGGCAGAGGAATACCCTCTGTTACAAATTGCCCCTGTTACTTCTAGCCCCGGTCTCCCCTACAACTAACAAAGATTCCAAAAATATTCGCATAAATGTGACGTTGGAATGTTGGTGTTCAACGTAATGCTAACAGGACGAATGCCAACTTTGTCCTCAACAAGTAACTTATGTGTCTACACTTTTCAAGAAATTTACAAAACCTTTCTCAACTTACTCGTTTACTTTGACGTATGAGAAATTCTTGCTGTCTTCCATTCTACGAAAGAAAAACTGGATTTGTGATTATCTTTTGATATTAAGGCCCCGTTTACACGGGATCGGATCCAAATGAGATCGGATCCATTTGGATCCGATCCACTTTTTGAGCGGCGTTTACACGGGTTCGGATCCAGAACTGTTCGCGTTTACACGGGATCGGATCCATTTGGATTTTATGGATTCTCAGCTGCGCTCTAGTAAACCTTTTCTCCTATTTTAATCAGATCCATTGAAATTTTTCACTCTAATAGACTCTGTCTCATCTCTGATTCTCCTCTTTGAAATTTCAACAAAGGATTTTCAGTTTAATTGTGTCACTTCCTATCCGTACCAGTTTGGATCCGATCCCACCCGTTTACACGAGACCCTTTTGGGATCGGATCCAAACGGGATCACCTTCGAAAGTGATCCCGTTTGGGTACGGATAGCAGATCCAAATGGGTTCGGATCCGTCGAGTCCCGTGTAAACGCAAGGCCTATCCGTTACACTTTGGGCACGGATCCATTTGGATCCGATACCGTGTAAACGGGGCCTAAATCAATGCTTCACGAAATTCAAGCGAATTACAAAAACAGTGCATTTACTTTAGTGATGATTACATGTTGATGGGGAACCAGAAAATGTTTAGATCTATGGACGCCTGTTGCTTTTAAACCATCTATCTGATCACAGTTAAGTGGTAAAAATAGTGGTGCTAATATAGTGGGTTGTCGAAATCCGTCGTATCGGTCTAAATTACACGTGATTTTTGAAATAGTTGATCTCAAAAATCCTCAACATAGCTCTACTTTTGGGTGTCTAATACAAGGGGGTCCTAATACACGGGGGAGTCTTAATAAGGGCCGGGGGTAGGAAAATTTTTGAAAATTCATAAGCATCCCCGTCCCTTTTATTAGGCAGCCGAGAGAAAGGATGTGCTTGATTGGCAATTCAAAACCTTCCTAATTCTGAAAATAGTAGACTTCGCAGAGATGAAAACACATTTCCCACTCAAACACAAAATTCTTCAAAACGGCTGGTTACAGATTCATCCTGACGAAAGCGAGGTTTCCAGTTGAAAAACACGATTACGAGTCAGATGCTTGGCAACGAAGAGTTACCGATAACTGTGGCAACACTGAGCAATTCACCTCGTTTTCAAAGTTTAGTAATGAAAGCGAGAATCTCTCCAATGTCTGCCAAACCTTCTGCCTTTTGGAGCAGAATGTTCAGCAGGCCTTCCTAACCTGCCAAACCTGCCGTTTTCTAGCCTGCGTGCAGACTTTACTACTGCGTAGGAGAAATCGAAATCGATTTCTCCTGCGCAGTGGTAAAGTCTGCGCGCAGGCTAGCCGTTTTCGGAATTTGGGAGCCAATCAAGGGTGTGCCTAAATGTTCCTACATGAAGAGATGTATTTCATTATCTTTCTAGTCTTCAATTCACTGTTTATCTTCTCTTTTTCCATTTGGAGCGGATGGCTTGCTCTCGACAATTTGAAATGGGCTAAAAGTTCAAACTGTACCACGCGCTCTGATAATTATGACCTTTTTTATTCATTTAGGACCATTTAGGCCAGGTATTGTGGACACGATCAATACCTAAGTCGTGTCCACAACACCCATGATCAAACACACTCTAAAGTACTCGACCAAATTTGTTCGCAATTCAGCCTTGTGAAAACAGCAAATATACGAAAAAGGTCGATTGACAGTTCCAAAGTGCAGGCGATCACACAGGAGTTTCTTCACATACCTAGTAGATGCTTGAGTTATAAGACAGACATAGTAAATGTTTGAGAATTTGAATATCATTGCTGAAAAGTGTGTTACCTGTTTAAGCATTTCTTCGCACTCCTGCCGAGTAATATCTGCATAAAACCAAGGCTCTGCATCGTATACTACAAAACACAAACAGAATGAATAATTGAGTTTTGCTGCAAAAGCACTCACCAAAATTCATGCCAGCATCACTCTCAACTCAAATAGGGCCGTGCAAGTAGTGTTTTTATCAAAAACTAAGAATTTTAGTGAGTACTTAAAAGTTCTTAAAATGATCAGATATGTGGCAGACGTGAACATTTAAGGCCATGTTTTTTTGTGACTGGCAGAATATCCGCCATTTTGAAAGGCGAAAGACTACAAAAACGAGCACTAGAGGGGCAAAACCTAATGAAATTACATGAAACTTTGATAAAGTATGTATTCTCACAGTCCTAACAAGATAAAGGTAGATGAAAACGTAAATTTAGAGTACTTTGTGAGATATGAGTCATTTTATGATTTCGCTCACAAGGTACTCCTTCTCGAACGAGGATAAGTAAACCCTAAATCAATACTTAACATGGAACCTTCGTTAACTCTGAAGACCCCGAAGAGCAGTTGTTTGTTAGAAATGAGCAATCTATGAGCATCTTAGTTGCAAGAAGGTCCTAGGACATTTTTTGAAAGTAATGCAACTTTCCCGCACACGTTTGCAGCATTCTTGTGCCCACAACAATTTGTCAATTCTTTCTCATTTGTCCAAGTTACAAAAAGGGAGTAGCTCGAGAGCAAATAGACCCTAAAACACAAGGACCTACCAATGTCTCCAAAATTCTTAAAGATCTGTTAGTTTGGTCACAAAAAATGTTTGTGTTCCTTTCAGAAATTATGAAACCCACTAAAATACCAAAATTAAGAGTAGGTAAAGAGCTAAAAGTCTTTGATAACGTTTAGTAGCTCGTAGCTCAAAATTGGTAGGGAGCCTAAAAGTGGCCTAGCAAGTTGTCCTTCAAAGATTTCTAGCCGTTACAAGTTGGCATGAAACTGTCAGGTAAAAATGAACCTTCAAAATCAATTAGGTTAGAAAATGAGCGAAAACCATGCTTTGAACAAAATTGGGATATCCTTGCGGTCATAAGATCCTTTGCTCTGGAACTGCTCATTGTTTAAATCTGCTCTCAAAATCCATTCTTTAGATCTATCTCCATCGTAAATAGCTTGGTAAAAGCTCCTTTCATGGAAATTTTGATTAATTCTGTTACTTAAGTTCTAAGTTTTATGGTTTTATATAAATGAAAATTCATTGCTTTTGATAGAAGGACTCTTAGCTCCTGGAGTACTCTCGCGCGTATAAAACGAGCTCATTAATGTTATCAACAGTAAATCAGTGTCAGGACTATCTTCGGACTTCATAGAATCTTAAGATCTAGCCAGCACGAGGTTTGATGATTTTTCATGTCAAGGACTGTTGTGTTCACTTAGTGCTCTTTTCTTAACATCTCACATAGCAATTGTACCAACAATACAGTGGTCAATCAACCTGCATTGTCTCGTAGACAACATACCATGTTAAGATCCATTTATCGCTGAAAGACTTTTTAGCTCATTCGATCCAAGGATTTAGTGGCTCACCAACTACTCCTAACGTTGACCGTCTATAGCTCGAGAACAAAGCGTCATAGAATCATGGAGAAAAAAGGACGACCTAGAAATTCAATGTCTTCTCTTTTGAACGGCAATCCTGCTGACACTTGAAAAAGGAACGACGATTTCTCAGATCAAGTTTAGTTTAGATAGTCGAAAATGACAGTTTTCTGCCACTCAAAAAAAAATATGTCCTTAAAAACAAGGTGTCTTGAAGTCTTTTCAAAGCATAGTACTCAAGTACTTCTTGAGTAATATGATGCGGGAAAAAGTGAGACTAACGTGAAAACGTGCTTGAGTTTCTTATTCTTTTGGTGATTTGGAGAGTGTGAGTTTCCAAAAAGCACTTTCTCATAAGAAATTATAAAAAAACTAGTTTTGTACAATCCTCTTTTAAAAATATGTGTATGGTTTACAGAAATATCTCTTTATACATTTATGAAGAATTAAACGTGCTACAATAGGATTTTGTAATGTTGCTCTCCTGGCAGCTCTGGTGAGCACCGAGAGATACTCTACTTGATCAGATCGAATACAGTTCCAGTTTTACTGCTGGGCAAATTATTTTGCAATATAAGCTTGAAGATTATAATTGATTACACTCTTGGGTCTCGAAAAAATGGTTTGCAAACTCTTGCTGTTCTCTTTCCTGATTCTGTGTTGACTTGCTCCAAGTCCATTCCGTGGTCTATCAGCGCTAAGGAATACAATTACTTCTGCAGGGGCGCAAACCATGGAACACACAGGCCACAATGAGTGACACAATGCAAGTGTCTCTCATTGTGGGAACTCGTTGACTTCGAGTCCTTTCCTGCAATGAGTGACACAGTAGCTGTATTTGTTACATGTATGGTTTATTTGACAAAAAAAGGCGGAGAGGGAGCTGCGAAGGAGAAACGAACGCAAGGAAAACAGAGAACTTTATTATGGCTTGCTTCTCCTTCGAAGAGTCCTCTTCATTGTTTGCGCCTGTGCCACAGTAATTACATTACTCAGCGCCGATAGACCACGGAATAGACTTGAAGCAAGTCCAAACTTTATGAGGGGAAGGCACTTATAATAACTGAATATGGTAACAAGCATGCAAAATCATTGAAACGAAGCAGTGGGGTAACACTATCTAAATAAGTCTTTCCCGATCCAAAATCTATTTTCTTGCATAAGAATGAATACAGGTAGCTTCTTAAAAAGAAACTTAATAAGAAATTACCAATCTCAAACGCTTAATGAAGGATTTGCAGCGAATGGTGTAACCCTCTGACTTAACAGCCAGAACAATCAGGCGGAGTAAGGCTCAGTTCAAAGAAACGGTGCTACCTGAGTTAAGTAGGCCAAAACTGCCTTGTAATTTGCAGTTGTAATTTCCCAGGTATCTGGAAAATGTTTTGATATTGTCCAGTATAGACAAATGCGTTGACATTGTTTTTAGTCCTACTTCTGTCAGTACTTATTTTGAGATTTTACTACAAACTTTTGAAGCCCCTTGAATAAAGATTTCGAGCCTTAACAATTTAAAAAATCCACAAAAAAATTTGGGTCGCAAAATGGACCAAACCGTAAGAAACTTTCTACCGGCCCTAGCCTCAGTTTCGCTTCTAAATTCTACTGAGATATTACAAGGTGCACTACTTACAAAATCAAAATGCAATATTACTGGAACGGTACCCTGCGGATTAAGCTGTGTCTCCCCTAGGCCATTACACATAGGGAAAAGATAGTAAAGTCTGTCTTAAACTTGATGCCACGAGTGTGTTCGCAATCATACCAATTTAAGGTGAAGTTGAAGTTGCGTTTTCAGCGCCAAGCGCTAGGATCGCAGAAATAGAGCAGACCTAATCGAATCCACAACCCCTTGTCATGACGCTCAAGGAGTGGGGCCCTACCAGGCATCGAACCCCTTCGCGTATTTTGTTAATAAACCGCGTATAAGAAACTCAAATCTGAGATCGCCAAAAGTGAAGAAACTTCATTACCGGAAGCGTTTAACTTGAGAATCTATTTAGAATGAATAATAATAAAGGATATCTTTACCATACCTTTACTTTAAATCCATTTGTTTCCTTTATCATACTACTGCAAAACAGGGACGTAGGAAGTATCTCAAACTAGAGGGCACGACACTTCAAGAGCACTTTTTCCTTAGAAAAAGGGGAGTTTCCTTAAAATAAAAGGGCACTTCTTTGTTTACTGCAAAATCTTGGGGGGAGCATGTGCCCCCACTGCCCCCTGGCTCCTACGTCAATGCTGCAAAGGTGCAAAGGAAAGGCTTCACAAAAATTTGTTTTGAATGTTAACGGTGGTACCAGAAAGTAAACGAAAAGACTAGACTGATATGGAACCAAACGAGAAGACTGTATTGGAAACCAAACTTATAAGAAATTCTGAGTTCTCAAAATCTGATAATTTTCAGTAGCTTCTGTACTAGCTCAACTTAACGATTTCTTCGGGGCCTCTTTTAACATACAAACTAGGGGGCAAAAGCCCCCTAGTCCTCCTAGCTTGCCCCCCCAGATACAGTTTGTCACACACAGTGTTTGCCCCATAGTATATGGTCCATTTTTCTATTGCTGTTCTTAGGCCCCTTTTCAGGCTTTTCGCAACATTTTTGTGAAATCGAATTTGCTTTTCTATCCAGTAAGTGCTCATAAAAACAGAAGAAACTTACAGAAATGCTTCAATTCCTCAGCTCTCGGCTAACAAGCAAATATCGATTCATCAGACACTCTTGGTGCTGTGAATTTTCAAATGTGGAGAATCTTTTATGGCTCACCCGGTTCGCTGGTCCATGTTTCTATCGAAGAAATGCCTTTCTTGGCCAATGTGCGACAATAGATTGAATGTTACTACAGTTTATGCATAATGGAGGGCCAGTTTGATATGATGAGTGGGTTAGAGGCAAAAAATGGCTACCAGAGCGATTCTAGCATCCAAAATTTCAAAATTTTCCCAGGAGAGCATACCCCCGGACCCCCCTAGGTGGACGCGCCTTTGGCGTACCTTTTAAAAATTTATTTGGACAAGGCCCATGTTAATCCTGACCCTGGGCCACCCATAAATCGTCTCCCTGTCCTGATCACAAAGATGAACAGCATAATAGTAGTGATAGGCCTTCTACCATAATTTATGCCTTGTAAGAAATACAGGCTTTCCCAAGGACTTCATAAAGCCAAATATTTCTTGCATCAAAAATGACGTCCCCTTTTGAAACTTGCCCCCCCCCAAGTCATGATTTCTTAAAAGAGGCCCTGGATTTCTTTAACAAAAAATATGTGTTTTGCCTCTTGTAAGCGATTTCTTTTAAGAAAGTGCATGAATGGGAACAAGGACATCCTCGGAAAAACTGAATGAAGCAAGGGAAACAGTTTGGTGTGCGTAAAACTTTCAAAACAAATCTCTCTGGGAGGTTCAGAATGTGTTTTGTCGTACATGAATGAAATAGTACTATTAGAAAAAACATTGGCCAGTGATTTCTCTGGTATACCAATGAGTAGGCTGTAACAATTCTTCCTGTTCTCAAAGTGAAATAAAACTCTCTCACAGACACGGAAGTGTGGTAAACTAATCTGGCTTGAGTCATGTGAATGATGCAAAGCGCATATCATTCACGGCACGTCTGAGGGGGAGGTGGCAGTATAATACGAGGTAAGGGGGTAAGGGTAGCGATCCCCCAAAATCCAATCAATTAGCCATGACTGTTAACTGAAGTACAGTTCACTGGCTAGTTAAATTCTTTTTATAAAAAGAATTTCATTTCAACAATGAAGTGTATTATTTTAGCTGCTAAGAAAAAGCACGCTAATATTTTCAAACAAGAGGAAACCCTATTACCTGGATTAAGAAAGCAAATAAACTTTTAAAGTTTGTGGCATTAATTTTCCCAAGTCACTCAGAAATGTATTGACACTAATCAGTATTGAAAAATGTTTTAACATTGTTGTGAGTCTGACTTCTATCAAAACTGTACACAAACTAAGAATTTGCGCAGGTTCTGAAACTTTCTTATATTATCAGATTTTGAGTTCTCGGAGTTTCTTAATGGCCGATAAAAATTTCAAGTGCCATCCGAGTGACATGATACAGAAAACAAATAAAAATAAAGTACAGATATGCAAAGGATTTCCTATAGTAAATACATAGATTACTAAGTTTCATTTTCCTAGCACTGGCGTTCCTAATCTTTTGGCAATCTGAGAGTTGACTTTCTTATAAGCAATTTCTTTAGACGAACTCGTTTTGATATCTTGATAATAATATAATAACACTTTATTCAAAACATTAACATTAAGAAACTCATGAGAAACTTTGGTAGCAATAATGTCTTTAAATCTAAGCAACCAGCAACCAGCCCCAGACCTAAGTTTCTTATAAAACGAGTGAGTGTAACATCCTAAATATTTGATACTGTTCTTATCACTATAATGTAGCTTTAGCAAGTTTAATTCACCATAAATTCTCAGTCTGTTAAAAACATGACTCAAATTAAAAGCAAATCAATTCGATTTTACGGACACAATGACGCAATCTACGCAGAATAGAATTGCTTTTGACACGGAGGATAAGCATCAAAAGTAAACCAAAATTAAACATGGAAAAGCCAATGGCTAACCGCATATAAACAAAGATTTGACAATTTTTCAAAGAAAGATTTATCAACTACCAGACCAGTTTCATGAAATATCAAGGGTTTATTATGTGGAGGCGGTCTGGCCACTGTCCGGTTGCAAATAAACACCTGTACATGTCAGAAGGATTCTTGGAAAATTTGAAGGTACAATATATGACACGAGCAAATCGCCGCCAATATTTTATCACGAAATCTCGAATTCAGTCTGCTTTTTCTGTATTTGTGTAAATTCTGGTAAATGCGCTCGAAGCTTCATAACATCACGAGAAACTACTTTCCTAAGGTCTTCTCTCTAAAGTGAAGGAAGCCATAGCCATGTTATTGCCTTCCCTCCAAAGTACTGATCTCCTTCCTTGTTTCTGGGAAACGTCTTCATTGACGGGCCCGGCAGTCTCTTTGACTATAATTCTCTTCTCCAAGATTCATTCCATATTGTTTTCTTCTCTTCAGTATCATTAGTTTGGAAACATTCAAATTTGTCTTCTTAAAGTTCTTGCGTAATAATATAATATGGCTAGTATCTCAGCTGGCCTCAGCTGTGACTACACGTGAAAACTGCGTTGAAATTGGCAGTATATCAAGTGACAAATACTATAATTGGCCTAAGTTTAAAAACATCAAAATCAAACATCTTACCCAATGCTCTTACCTGGCCTGAGTTGTCCTTCTGGTACATCATAAACCGAATCTGACTCTTCCGGTTCTTGAGAAGCGATCATCGTTGACATGTTGGGCACACTTGTGATCGTTGATTGTTGTTCTTGACTTCTACTCTGTACAGCAGTTGGTAGCGGAAGTCGAGGCCGATCTTTGTGCCCGCCACTGTAAGGCCGATCTTGTGTTGATTCTTTACTCGCACCAGAAGGAGGCGAGACTTGCTCTGACTCATTTGTGACGAATGGTTTCGATGCTTTTCTTGGCGTTGGAATCGGCGGAGTGGATGGGGGAGTTTGGTCTTCGGCTTTTTCGCGGGGCTTCAACTGAGGCCGTGGTCGGGGCTTTGGTTTCGGTGAAACAGACGATGCTGGAGCGAAAAAGGGTTATTAATTTGATAGTAAAACTATGCTCCTTCTCATAATGGGTGTGCCTTGATCATAACTTACAACCAAGGAAACCAGAGGTCTAACCCATCACCACTTTTATCAAGAGAAATTTACCTTTGACTCGAATCCTAGAGTCCTTCTATCGTAATAGCTCTATTAAGTTCCCCTCTCTATTAAGCCAACCCCCCCCCAACATATATCAAAATCAAGAAATTACCAACGACTTTCTATATCTTTGGCTCGACAAGCTCGTAAGTTGGTTTCGAAAAGGTATCATATGTATACTTGTCACTTGATTTTTTGAATAAGCCCCCTCCCTAATAAACCCCCTCTTTTTTAACCCCCTCTGGAGTGTCCGAAATCAAATAAAATAAAGCTTTGACGGTATTATGTGGGCGTGGAGCTGTTCGCGAATCATTGATGTGTACACCTTTCAGATATGTCAGAAAAGAAGAATCGTAGCTAAGGGGTATCTACATAGACTTGTACAGTTTCCGAAAGTGAACAACGGTGAGAGAAGTATGAACGCCTCCTCAGTTGAACCATCGTATGAATTGCATAGAAGTGTCGTTTGATCCAGACTAAAAGCATGGTTTTCTGACCTTTGTCAGAGACCAAAGATGTACCACATTCATTCTATCCATCACCAGTCAAGACTTAGGGCCTTTGCCCTCTGCCAACCAAACGGGAGATGTCCGATAGCGCATCCACGATAGCTTTAGATAGAATTCATCTCCTATTGCAAAGCACAGGCATTCAATCTTTACAAAACTTTGAATTAAATGTGCAAAATGTTATTTCTCAATTCTATCAACTGAATTGATCCATGGGAACATAACGTAACTTGTCATAATCTAAGATAGAGTATCTCTTTTTGGAAACACAGTGTTTCTAGTTTTAAGAAAGGATGTACGAGAGGAAGCATTTGAAGCTTCGACCAACATTAAACGCATCATCATTTCGTAACTGATTGAGGAAAGTCACTGAAACGAACACGAGGAATACTCAAATTTTGAAAGTCTAAAAGATGGTAGTGAGCAAACAACTGTAGCATTTCTGGCTTATGATTTACTCTTGAGTACCGAATAATCGTCCCACCGCCCTCGCTTATTAATTTTTGAAAAATTTTCCAACCACCCCGTTGCTATTCCAACCCCCTCCCTTAGATTAATTTTTGGAAGAATGAAATGATAGTAAGCGTAATTTCTGAGTAAACGCACGAAAAAATCTCAGGAAGTGCATTCAACACAACCAGAGTTCATAAGTAAATGTATCAGTAACATCATCGTTTAGCTAAGAACACGACAATATTCAATTTCTCCAAACATCCTCCTCCCTTATTGTTTTAGCAGCCCCTTGTTTATTGTTACATTAAACCATTCCAACCCCCGATTATTCTCACCACCCCGTTTATTCGGTACTCGAGAGTAGCAATTTGATGACATCACAACTTCAAAACTTGCAGCGATTCAAGAAATGCAAACATGTTCTCTCTTCGATTATAGGAAATCATCTAATGTTTCCTTCGAGCAAACCATTCGACAAGAATAAGGTACTAATATTGAACACAATTAGTTAACAGTTTCGCAAAGACTCGACGTATATACAGCATTGCACTGCTTCAAGGCGATCAGCTTCGCATTTTACCACTTCGGGTGATCCTTCTAAAAAAATTTCAGTACCTTCTTGTGGCTGGGAAATATTCATCTTGTCCAGATCGACATCCCATTTCCTTGCTACATAGGTTGATGGTACCCATCCTTCTTTCATTTCTGCTCCTCGGTGAAGTTGCACGAAAAACCAACCTCCATCAACGGATATCAACTTCATGATGTCACCTTCGTGTAAATTTAAGTCATCTGGTCGTTCATTCTTCGGGGTGAAGTCAGCAATAGCAGTATAGTACTCCACTCCCTGCAACGAAAATACATGTACACTAAAATTTCAGAAAGAGATTCGTAGTTTGATAGACAGCTGGGGATTGGTGATTGTGGCGTGTTACACGTTTTTTTTTTAATAAGAAACTGGTTTATAAGAAACTAGTTCTAAGATGGTCAAAATTTTTTAAGAAACTCTAGTACTATGTCTTAGAAGTACTAAGAAACTTTTGAAAGTTAAAAGCATGGATAGTATGGCAAATATATCGTTGAACCTTTATTCTTGAGCAATAATAACTAACCATTTGTGTTTTCAACATAACAGAACACTGCTTATTCCTTTATGATGCTTTAAATGTCAAGAAACATATCTGCCGCAGTGTTAGCGACCGCATTGATAATTTCAGCATTCGAAAAACAAGAAACCAATTAAGAAACTTTTAATACCAAAATGGACAAAATATCATGTCAAATTAAGAAACTTTTAGTAGCTACTATCTCCTGATCTTAGTTTGTTATAAAAAGTCGTGTAATAACGGGAACACCTCTACACGCTCTATAAAGTACAGGTCTAGCATACACATGTTTTATAAGAACTTTGGCTTAGACCATATAACTAAAAGTTTCTTAATTCAACATGAAAATTTTCGCATTCCAGTATCAAAGTTTCATAATTTGTTCTTCTTTCAAACGCATGAATTATGAATGTGGTCTTATGAATGAATGTGGAATTATGAATGCGACCAAAATGCGACGTATGACCCGGGCCACACACTCAGTCTTTGCATTTTGGGTCTTTCTGCACGACCTCAACGACCCAAACGACTTAATGCGAACCAGGCCTAAAAGTTGCTATGGTCTTGAGAGAGTTAAAAACTCGGTAAAAATGACCATACTTTTTATATTGCTTTTCTGAAAAAGACCACTTCCACTTTTGGCACAATTTTTTGAGCAGAGAGAATTTTACACAATAAAGGCTTGTCAAGCGTACCATTCTGTTCAAAAGTCAAAACGACATCTCTCACTTTTTCTTTTGAATCTTTCTGAACTTCCCTAAAGATCTTAAAACCCAGTGTGAACAAGGATTTAGAGTTGATGGCACGTTCTACGAACCTCGAAGGTAAAATGGGTAACCTTCAAGTAAATTGGCAAATGCTGATTTCCACTCAGTCAAATTTTCCGAGCGGATTGGAAATCTTTTCTTTATTGAATAGAATGTTACCCATGACAAACAGTTAATCGTGCAAATTTCAGTTCGCCCGGAAAATTCTACGGAGTGGAAATCAGCCTTAAGGTAAACACCATTCTATGGTAAACACGATAATAGAAAAAGCTGAAATCTTGAAACACAGACCTTCTTTGGCTACATCTGTCGAAAAAACCTTCCTTGGAATTGTGAAAGTCAACTGAACAATTCGTGGTATGCTGGTTTCCAGCAATGAAAAGGCCCTATCAATCATATTCTGTTAAAAAAACAAAGATCGAAACCTAAAACCTATCGTAATGTTTCAATGATTCTAGTCAGGCTCCACTATTGACAAGAATTCGTGTTCAATCCACGTTGAAAAGGCGACACGAACTGCCCTTCAGGTAAAAGTTTCACATCCTTCCAAGTAAGTGTGTGCCCCAGCCAGCCTATCTTACTCCTGCCGACCCTGTCAGTGCCAATTCACGACTTTACAAAATCTAACCATAAATAGCCATAATACCTGTATCTTGATGCCTTTAGCCTGCTCTTCTTGCGTGGGCGTTCCAACACTTCTTCCTATGCCTACATTTTCATATGACTGCGGTACTGGATCATCACTACTCTGTCCTCTGTAGCAAGCAAAAAGGAACAAACTTCGTTTACGCTTAACGATAAACCTTGACCTACAACTGAGCTTCAAAGAAACCATTTTGAAGAAGGAGAAATCACGACTGCTCTCTTGTTTTGCTCACAAAAAATGGCCTAACCACTGGTGTGGGGCCTGATAATATCGAATCTAATATTGAGGTTGACGTAGACTATGTTTTCCAAGGCTATTTTAAGGAATGAGGCCAAACAAGTTCACAGCGAGACTCCCCTATGCTGTCTGCTAGATCAAGACATAGATCAGGTGCTTGTAAACAATACAAGAGACCGTCTGCATTCTAGACGCCACAACCATCGCCTGGCCAATTGAAAGCAGGTGGCTCACAAAGATAAGCTTCGAAGTGAGGAAAACATGACGCATGCACGTTGAAGTGAGCTGTCGGGTAGTACAATCATGTTTTACTATACTTCATATTTCATATTTTAAACATATTTATACAGGGTGCAAAATTCAATACGTTCATTGTCTTAGATTTGGCCCTGTTCAAATTAAAGTTCTTAATAAATTATTTACAAATAAATTAGATAAAAATATATACATCTGACGACAGTAAGCTATCTTCAAAATCAAAGATATTCGTACCCCAATCGTCTCAACCATGATTCAAAAGAGCATACCGAAGGGACCCTTTTGATATTGTTGTTAGACTTGTTCCACACTTTTGTAGCACGGTAAGAGAATGCCTTTTGGTCACTTACTGTTAGAATTAAAGCCCCGGCCAAAGGCTCTCGACTTTTCACTCGACAGTGATCGACATTTGTGTCGAGAGGAATGTCGAGAGCGCTTGGCCACCTTGTATAATGATGTTGAGTAATGTAGAGTAATGTCGAGCGAAGTCGAGCGATGTCGAGCGTTGTCGAGTTAAATTTTATCAAGGTCAAAATTGTCGAGAGAAGTTGCGTCGAGTGTTGTCGAGTGCGTTTGGTCAGGTGCTCGTTTTTTCCGCTCGACATTCCTAAGCTTACGCATGTGCATTTCGAAAATTTTTCCAACCAAAATTGCGGTAAGAAAGGTTGTGCTAAGCAAGAACTCTTCAAAATTCTGCAATATAAGCAGAAAATTTTAGTAGGACATCCTCATCATACCTCGGAAACCACCAGGATCTTCGATGTTCAACTATGTGAAAACATTTTCAATATAAACCTCTTTGCTACCTCTGCTTCTCTTTCATCGAAGACTACTTTCAAAATCGAGCTAGCGATAGCCTTACTTTATCTTGAATGAATTTCAATGCTGGTTAGAGAACAGCAACAAAATTTAGCCCGTTTTTACACGAGAGAAACCGAAACTAAAACGCGAACTCGAAGCTACCGCGAAGTCACGGAAGAGTCGAATGACATATCGAGAACGTTTGGCCACCTTTGCTCAACGACGCTCGACGTAGCTCGATTTTTGTAGAGTGCTGTCGAGTGAAAAGTCGAGAGCGTTTGACCGGAGCTGATCATTTTCAGTATTTCATAGCTCTCGTGTGTGGAAATCTGATAATCTAACGAATAGGTCACTAAGGTACTGTGGTGCAAGATCGTTTAAAGATTTATCATCTTTCACAATCATTTCTTTGAAAGACAATTCAGGAGCTTGGAATGGATGAATCATTTCTTAGATGGACAGTTCTATAAGAAACAGATAACGAGAAACTTACTTGAATGGAAAAGAAACTTTTGGAATTTGCACTCCAAAACTTTTTGACACGGTACAGCAATGGTAACTGTTCTGAAATTGATTTGAGTGCGAATTAAGGATTAGTTAGCAATTTTGGGGCCCTTCTAATAAAGCTCAATTAACTCCGCGCTTCCAGCCTTAAAAATGTAAGAAACTCATTAGAAGATTTGGATACCCAAAAAAGTGTCCTAAAACTTAAGAAACTATCCACCAGCCCAACACCAAAGTGACTTATGAAAAATGAGCGTAACCCTTAAGGCTTGCTAAGGAAGAGCGCCCGCTCTCAAACACACATGGGTGTACCTCCTTTTCATCTGCTAGGTGGGCGGCTTTCCCTCAGGAGGTTTTGTTAATTTCACAATGTAAGTGAACAGAACATCTTTCTACGAAACTGACGCTTGATTTAGGTGTTGGGGGAGGGGGTTCATATCCTTTTCACAAAACGAACAGTGTTTCACCCTTCAATGAGGGAATTATCAGAGTGCCAAACTGACGCCGTTAAGCAAAACAACACATAGTCACGCTTGATCTACAACATATTCAGTATGTGTTTGATTAGAAATTCCAAGCCTACCTAATTCTGAAAAGAGTGGACTTTGCAGAGAGTGGTACAAAATCAACACAGCCTCACGGAACAATGCATTACATGCTGATTCGCTTCAACGAATTCAAATTGTGAAAAATTTTGAGTGCTATTGGAGTCCAAACCAAAGTTTACTGGTGGAAAATTTTGTAAAAGAAGAAAATGACGCCAGTCTTTTTGTTAATCACCTGTATGACAATGAACAATGAATGAAAAACAGATGACCGTTAAGTAGCTAGAAACAGGTATCTTATTCTATTATGAGTCTCGGTTCGATTCGAAAAATCCAAATGACCGATGCACGGCCTCCCATATTCTTCATTACACTCCAAGGTCAGCCAAGATACCAAATACCGGATATCCTGAAATACTATGCTAGTGTTGGGCAAAACTTCTCTTTTATCATAAAGAGACTAGTACCACGCTTACACTGTACCGCTCCAGTTATGATCCGTTACATAGTTCAAAAGTGTTCCATATTTCTGCTCAGACAGGGGGAGGCAGGGGGGGGGAGTTAATTCATTGTGACAGTGATTCGACCTGCATCTGGAATTTAACAAGAGGACCAATTTGTATGACACAATATTCAAGGATTCCCAACTCCTTTCCATATCATGAAGTTGCTTGGACTCGATTACATGTCGCAGTTTGGCTCCTTGCATGAACTGGTAACGCTACAACTACAACTCATTCCTCCTACGCTCGTAGAAACGGTATAACCCCAAACTGACTCTATATGAAACCTTACAGCTACTCTACGAAAAGTTCCATTAACTGGTTTTGGAGCTTCTATCACTATTGTGTACAGTCAAGCATTCTGCAAAATGTATCAATCTATCTATCAATCTATCAGTCCTTTTTTAGAATGTAGTTGAAAGATCTATTGGGGCCAAATCACCTGCTGCTTTTTTCTCATAACCACTGGGTCTAAAATGCTATAAAAATCAGTTTCTTAAAACTGATGTTATCAGTACTTCGGTAGGGGTTGATTCTTGCCATAATGGCAGAAATCACCTTCCTCTAAGCCACATTCTGACCAGTGACCAGTAGATGACTAGGCGACAGAAACTCGTCGCCGATTGAAATTTTTATCGCTTTTACAACTCCAGGGGAATGACAGAGCAGAAACTGCGTAAGCATGCGCATAAACTAGCAACTTTGAGCTCTCTTCGCTCCTTGCAACAGATCTCGAAATTAGGCAACACTTGGCATTTTCTCCCAAAGGCCTTAAACTCTTGATTTATCATTTCAAAAACCTTATCTATTCAAACACTTCCTTATCTCAGATTGGTCGATGACTTCATTTTACGCAGTTTCTGCTCTGTCCAGGGGAATAAGGTCCTCAGTGGAGCGATAACAACTCAACTTAATCAGATGAGCGTGACTTGAGGGTCCTTAGGTAGTGAGGCTAGAAGTTGCTAACTAATGTGTATGAATTTTGTCGATCTGAGGACGCAAGGTGTATTCAAATTTCTTCAGCTTTCACTGGCTTGATTTTGTTACTGTTGTTGATGCTACACAAAGCGTAATCTTTTCTCCATTTTAACCATTTTTCAAGCAAGTGTGCAATTATTTGGTGCCGATAATCATTATGGGATCCATTTATAAGAAAATTTTTACAAAACTACCAACCGTCTACCAGAATTAAAGTTAATAAAATGCCCATAAGCAGGTGGACTTACCCATGTCTCTCCCTTGTGTATACCGAAAAAAACTGTCACCTAAATTAGCTACCGTTTTGGCTATTTTGGTTTTCGGGATTCTTGTACGCGGAAGAGACCTGGGTGAGTCCAATACTCAGGGATTTTCAGACAAAAAGGCCGCCCATATGAGCGGCAAGTCCATTATCATTTAAGAATTAAGTAACCCCCCCCCTCCCGGGCTCTCCAGTAAGATTTTTTAATGGAAAGGAAGTACAACACAACCTCGATTCCAGGGCTATCATTGTCTTCAGCCTCACCTCTTATTGTTACCCTGGGTTCGAGGTTGAGTACAACAGGGTTACTGATTGCCAAGAGCAGTGTAAACGAGAGGAGGATACGTTGCACTGTTGTTACAGATCCATAGTTATAGCAGTACAGGAGACTTATGACTTTTTATCCCTTAATTCCCTACGTTCTTTGATATCACTTGGTCACTAGCAACTCCACATTTCTTAGAAAGTGAATCCACTTTGGCGTAGAGTGATTGAGTATTCATCAATCAAATAGGTAAGATTTACTTTTCAACCAGCAAGAAGGCGCTACTTAGACCGTTGTCGTTGTTGCATACAAAAAACGGTAAATGAGGCCAGGAGTTCTCGAAGCTACGATTGATCTATTTTGTTTCTCCGGCGGAAGATTACCGCCTGGAAGGTATGCATTTTGCGACTTGTAGGTTAGGAAAACATCAATCTTTGTACTAAAAGCTTTTCAATGTTCAAAATCTTTAGACCAAACTTTGAAGTGGTTTTGTGGAGTGTACGAGAACTCCCCTTAGTTTAGGCCAATTTGAAAAAGTAGGCCCACTATTAAAGAGTACTGTTATGCGTCCCCATTGACCAAGTGATATCAGCAAATCAAGAACACAGGGAAACAAGAGACGAAAGAGTATAAGTCTGCACAGTTGTTATGGTTCAAGAGTAAGTACACTGCTCCTGACTAAGAATTTTCTGTAGATGGGAGGAACAGATGTTTTACTGATAAGCAAGAAGAGTGTATACGGGAGGCTGTTCCGCTACACTTTTTTACAGATCCAAAGAAAGTGCTCAGTCTCTGAATCGCGTGGTAAACATCTTTGAATTCTTCAACATAAAGTCGAGCCATGAAAATATGTGACATGAATTCAAAAACTAGTATAGTGCTTAACTTCCCAAGAGTACGGTCACATGAGTTGAAATTGGTGTCACAAACATTAGACGATTTTTCTATTGTCCAACGATTTGAATGAAGTACCAGTGAAGTGGTAAGAGCCTTTCTCTTCATCTTCAAAGGACATCCTTTTTCTCTAAATCTTCATTTACATTTACATAACACTCTATATCTTTCAAAAACCATTTCGTTCAGTTCTTTGGTCATAAGGTACCGTCTCAGGCTCTACAAGTATTTCTTCGTGAAAAACTGCTTATAAGAAATTGATTGTTGACAAAATAAAAGATTACACTCTTATGAATGGTATGGAGTACTTCCAATCTGCGAAATGAGCGAAGTGACTTCATAAACGCACACAGTCATACAAGGTCATAGCTTTAACTAGCCACCTTATCGTGAAATCTGACGGAATGGCGACGATATTTTGCCCAACTTATGAAAAATGTTTAAAAAATGTGAACCTGTTACGGATATCAAATCTTGGAGGAAGCTAAAATTGGTCTTCGGCAGATCGTAAGGTTGTTTTTTGCATTAACTTCACAGGTATCGGACTTGTGCTTTCAAGGAAATCATAACCATAATTTCATTCTATTATCATTTGTTTCGAGTAACCATGAAGACTTTTACGGAACCTGTAAGAAACTCGTAAGAAGTTCGTAAGAAACTCTGAGTTCTGAAAATCAGATAACTTTTAAGAAGCTTTCAGTGTTGACCCACATTGTTAGTTTCTTTTAAAAATGATGTGTTTTTGGCTTGGCAGCCCTCAAAACGCAATGTCATTGCATTTATTATTTGATTGGAGTTAAAGATTTTGTACACAATCATTTGCAAGATCAGCTCTTTTCTTTTAAATGAATTTGTATCACTTACTTTTTCTGCAACTTTTCATTTTGCCCACCATTAGATGACTTTGCATCTTTTTCTTTAAAAGTGGTATTGTCATCATCTAAGAGAGTATCAATAGTAAAGTACAAAATATTATAAAACAAGCAAATTGTCTTGAAAGAATTACTTATTGTAACGAAAATTGTAATTACTTTTATTTTCAAAGACGATTTCCTGTATAAATGATGGACTCAGGTCATTTCTCATTTGTACTGTATGTGTCAGTCATAAGTGATTGCAAGTTCTTTGTATGAAGAGTAATGGCACAGTCCTTCTCTAATTGCTCGCTGTAAGTAGATTTGGCATCTTTATAGGTAATACTCAAAGCCCTTTCCTCCATTTTGCTAATCTGCTGAGCTGCTCCATCTTCATCAAGGTTAATTTTGAATTTTTGCAAGAGTCTTACAAGACCATGCTCAGCACTGTTACCTTGTCAGATACCATAAGGGAAGTGACGATAAAAAAGGTACAATACAAGAAACTAGCTGTCCATCCATCGATCTTTCAAACAGCTTTAAGACCGTATAGTAGGTAGAACGCTAATTGGCCATAAGTTAGTCCAGTAGGTAGGCAGAACGCTAATTGGTCATAAGTTAGTACAGTAGGTAGGCAGGTGCTAATTGGCCATAGTTGCTTGGTCTCCTCTTTGGAAGAGATGCAACATTCCGCACACTTTAGTTCATCATAAATGACGAATTTTCTGTGCAGTCAGTAGATATTTGCGTCAAAACTCTACAATTACATTATTTGTGCGTTGTAGCTTCTTTAGGACTTAGATTCCTGACCTTTTTATCACCGGCATCAGGGATAACTGTCTGATAAAATAGGGAGCAGCCTTGTGATAGAAATTTTTAAAGTTTACTAACTCGAAAAATTGTGTACGGCCTTATTTGAAGGTTCTGTGATTCCTTCTATTACATCTTTCGTTAGGAGAAGTTTGGAATCCGTGGCAGATGCCGGCGGTGTTGCGTCCGTGACAGAAAAACAAAATCTAAAAAAGGATTTTTACGGAGAGGCGGAATCTTCCTTTTGAGCCCCACTCTGGCAGGTGAGGTGTTCTTGGTCATACAAAAAGGCCCTAAAAGTATATACAGAAGTTCGTTCCTTTTCCTAGCGAACTGGTGAATTTGTCGACAAAATTTGGTAGATTAAACCGCTTCAACATCTTGGTAAATTACTCACCATCAAAAGAGAACTTTCCACCAGAGAATGATGCTGCACTGTAAACAACTGAAAGGAAGGAAAACAGAATCAGAATGATGAACACTTCTAATGCTGCCGAGACAAAAGCAAATTTAGCTTTCGAAATCTTTTACTCGGGAGGCCTAAAATTTGTCTCTTATCTCGTCGCCATTCGTAAATATTTTTGATATCTTTCCTTAACCTCTCTCAGTTGTTGTTCCATCCTTCGTTCTCGTTGTTTTTTCAAATTTCCACTTGAAATATTTCACAACAGGTTGCTCCTTATCAAATGAGCACGTTTTAATTGGGATTTTTGCAACGAAATGAAAGAATCTTTACCCCATTGCTGGGATGGGATTTGATGGTTGAAAACTCATTCATCACAACTACTTCATTCAAACTTTTGGTGTCACGGTGGCTATTTTAACATCCATGGCAGCTCATTATAAATTTGAGCAGAGAGAGACCGAGATCATGTGCTGATCTGCAGCTAAAGATTGCAATCATACAGCACAGCTTGATGCTAAATTCTTCAGGAAACAGCGAAACAACGACGATGCATAGGTCTAGGTGAAAGCTTCTGTTTAGGGGAATTCAAATGTCTCTTGCCCCGGAACCAAGCAACAAGCTGCCAAAATAAACTCAGCAAACTCGTACCTTCCCCTGTAGCATTGCTATCTAACGTCCTTAGGATTCAGGCTCTGTTATGTGGCTTGATTCATCTACCTTTGCGTCTTGATCAACTATGTCTCCTAGACTGACAATCCTGGCCAATAGACCTTTTAGCTATTCTCCAAAAGAGCCTGGATCAAGCATTATTTCTATACATTTTTATATAAGACGCTCGATCGAGTGGCGTTAGAGCTTCTATCACTATTGTGCACGTTCGAATATTCATCAAAGTGTATCAAAACGTCGTTCGATTCACATTCTTTCTTAGAGTAGCAAAAAGATCTATTGACCCTGAGGAGTCTTTAAAAATGATCTATCATCCTCCACCCAAAAGTATGGAAGGACCCCCCCCCCACCGTTTCTTGATAGAAAGTGGATGCATAGGGGTGTCGTATGAATTATTCCACTAACTCTAGAAGCCTTCCCACGGCCGGTCTCGTACTAATTTCCACAGTCTTAAAATTTGACTCGTTCGTCAACACAAAAATGGCACTAAAAATTTAGCTATCAACAATTTCACCGTCCCTTGAGTTAGCTGTAGCACAGAAAATTCGACAAAAACTTTGAAAAAAATTCAGTCATCCTAATTTCTAAACGCTATGAGGAAACAAAGAACAACTTTCAAGAAAACCATTGTTTATGAATCACTACAACACATCAAGAGGAAATCTTTTCTCCTCTGGATTATCTCTCGTTCAGTCCTTGAGTCTAGCTTCCAAATAGCCGGAAGGTGCCGTTAAGTTGTCTGCGGTTGCTTTCAGCTATCTACCTTCTTCCATCCTCACGGCATCGCAGGCAATTATCTCTAATGGAAACGTTCTCTCACGGTTCTGCAGGCACGATTCAATTCACAGAAATAAGTAAAAGAATTTGACACTAACTTGTCAAAGATTAAGAACCTATGTTCAAAAACAGAAACCTTCAAAGGGGTCGTATCCTCGTAGCAATATAATGGTTTTGAATTACAATCAAGAACAGTTTAAATGAAAAACTCACATCTATTGGGGCCTTTTGAAGTGAAATTTCCAGATCTTCTGACAGAATCCCTTCAAAAGCAACAGAAAGTTATAAGTACCAAATGTATACAGGGTGTCAATGTTGGCCATCTAACTGGGTTAAATCCAACCAAGTGCAGAATTCATCCGCCGCTGTCTGTCTCTCTTCTTATTCATAAAAAGACATTTCAGTGTGCAAAATACCAGTCAATGTAACCCGTCGTCTCATAAATGATCCTAATCATACTGAAAGTTCTGCATCGCCTTCTAAGGGAGGGATTCGCTTTAAAGGGCATATGTCACGAACGCGTTTGGTTCATAAAACAGAATACACCACGTTAATGAACAGCCTCGTTTTTATGAACACCAGATTCGGTTTTGGCATCCAAACTTTAGTCTAACCACATGTTTTCATGTTGTTTGCGGTTGTAGTGTTAATCTTATGGCGATGTAAAGTTTGAAAATCTATACGAAAGTTGACCGTGAAAATGACTCGGGGTGTAAAGTTTCACCCCCAACGACTTTTCACGGTCAAATCCCTTATAAATCTTTGAACTTTACATTGTCATAAAATCAACATCACAATAGTCAGCAGTTTAAAAACATGCAAGGAGACTAAAGTCTGGGTGCTAAATCCGAATCTGGGCTCGAAATTTTCATATTAACAATAGGAAGAGATTTTGACAAATTTCCAAAACGAGGCTGCTTAATTAAAGTGGTGTATTGTCTCTGATGTTTGCCACAAAAGCACACGATCGAGGCTGAACTTTTATTGCAACAAAAATTAAGCCTCAGTCCCGTACTGTTGTAATGGTCAATGGACAGAATTGCATTGCATGAACCAATCACGTTCGTGACACATGTCCTTTAACCTGACTAAATTCCGCAAGAAAGTAAGAGATTCAATCAACCGAGTAAAACATCAGAAAAACACATAAATATTCGAAAACTTACTTCCGTGGAGGAGCTTTACGAACAACTGCATATAGTCCACTTGCACTTGATATAGAGAGCGGCTGAATGGTAAATGGGAATAAGAGAACAGGTATCAAAGCAAGATTTGAAATTGTGTCAAATTTATCGACACATCTGCATGTCTATTCTATCGAGTTTGGTTCTACTTTAGCAAGCGTTTCATGGCGATTTTCATGCATTCATAAATAAAGGATGTCCTAATTCCAAATCATCGATACTCCAAGTGCTCACAGGAAGACAAAAAAATTTCCAAAGATACTTTTCAAGACAAGAATACACAGCAAGACTTTTAAGATGTCAGTTAAAGTAGGATTCATTCCCATAACCGTGAAAGCTCTATTTAGTCCCCCACGTTAATGAGCCCCTTTCTGAGTCAAAACTTCAAATAACGCCATTCCATAAAAAGCCCTTCGAGAGTATCCAATGCAACTGGATCCAAAGGTTTTCCATCTACTTTGCCAAAGCAATTGTAAAGTTACTTCTCATATGGTTTTGGACTTTATATGCGGTGAATTTGCATGCTGGTAAAAGTGAGCATTGACTCCGAAAAATATGAGGTAATAGACTAAAAAATCTATCATGCATAGCAAAGTCATTTGACTCTGGTGATAAGCTCCCTCTCTTTTTAGGCCCCTGTTGTCTCCGAAATTAAGTATGCCCCTTTGCAGCTGAATAGAGCTTATACGGAAATCTAATAGTCTTCATAATACAAACACTGAACCTCTGTTGTCAGACATGGTAGCGTGCACCATTTAGGATACAATAAACTTATGCTATGAAGCTTGCGCTAATGTATGATGCAAATAATACAGTTTAACAGAAGCCGATGTTGTGGCTAAAAACGATCTTAGCTGTGTGTAAAAGTATTTGTGTACGATGTGTGGAGTCACTGATCGTTAGGCTGGGTTTGGCTAAAGTCTGTTCGTTGTTGAATAAAAAGATTTATAAAGCAATTTAGCTGAGGGAACTGAAGAATCTAAATATAGCCTACTATTTCTGATGTTCTTGGTCAATGAAAATAACGAGAACATATCTAGGGTATGTCCTTCTTTTTTGTTTTATGTTTAAAATAGCTCGCTATATCCCGCAAAGTGATTCAGAAGAGCAAAATAATGAAATAAATGCCAAAAATGAAATTTCTCGAAACTAATCAAGCTACAGCTTAATTGTGGAAACAATGATTGGCGATCAAAATAAAAGAAAAATCACTGAAAAGACAATGAGCATTCAATCGTGGCTAACTTCAAAATTCGTTTTCTCTGCTCACACAACTGCAATTCCTGAAATCAATTCTTATTTTGATCGTATATATCTCAGCATCATATGTGATTCATTTCATCGAGAAACAATCGAAAATTTCAACGCCTTTTGCCAATTACTAGATAGTACTACATTACAGGATATTAAACGATATTTGAGTGAAAACAGTTTAATATTTTCAAGGCAGGGTTAAACGGTGTCTTGGCAAAAGATATTATGATTAATCAGAAAATGTCGCGAGAGCATGTGCCAAAGAATACGTTCAGGAACTTCCTCCGAAAAATTTAATTGCCGCTTTAAAATTTATTCGTTTTAAATTCTATTCTCGAGTGTTCACTTCTGAAACATAGTGTTTATGCTAACCGAGTAACAGTTTTAAATAATACGGTTAACTCATTTTAAAGAAAGTAAAAGTTAATAAACTGAAATTTAGGAATTCAGATGAATCAAAACAATTAAAAATTAGTATTTCCTTGACGTAAAGTGGGTTGAAGAAGCAGTACCTCTTCTCTTCATGCCATCAAAACTCAACACTGCACCCAGGGCTGAAAAAAACTGCTTCCTTCCTGGAAGCAAGCTAAGCACGTTCGTTTCTTTTTACACACTTTTTCCTTCCATCCCTTTATACCGCTCCATTCTATCACTTGTTTTTCTTCTCCTTCCTTTTTACCTTCCTTCCCTTCCTTCCTTGATTTCTTTCCTCTCTTTCCCTTTCCTTCCGTTTCACAATCATTTGATGTTTGAGCTCTCCCTTCCAACTGTCCCTGTCTTCATCAGATCATATCAAGTTTACTTCCGAAGGACGGCGTTCTTTCTTACCACTACTAAGAGCATAAAAACTTAACTCCATGCTTCCTCTTGAGTTTTAGAGACCTAGTTGACCGTCGTTGGCCACACTTTCTTAAAAGCAACAGCAGATGGACATTGATCTGATTGATGGTTATGGGAACAGGGCAACATTTTCGATTCTGTCGTGCTACTTTGACGCTCGTCTCACAATTCCGGAGACTGGAGACAGCACTGAACTGTCAAACGTTGATGAACTGAAGCATTTCACCATGGTATGATGCTGCGCTTGGTAAAAATTCCCCCAAGTAACGTCACGATTTCCCTACGTACACCAGATAATCCCCAACAACTGGCAGATATTTGAAATCCATTGAAAGCTTCTCCAATAGCTGTATGATTCGAAAGAAGTCCGGACGCATGAAACAAACATGTTCCGAGCTTCCAAATTGGCCCAGAATGGGAAGCAAGACAAACGTCTGTGCAACACTACATACACGACTCTTTGTCAGAATGTTCATAACGTCTGCCAGTTCTTGCAAACGCGACCCATTTTCTAGGAAAGTACGGCCAAAGTCAAATAATTAAGTCACCGCAACCCAAAAGAACGCATCAAGAAAGTTTCTGTAGCTATAGCAAGAACGTTGTGCTTCGGGACTTGATTTCATATATGATGCAGTGTTAAGTTCAGAGGGAATAATGACAAGAGACGCTGCTTCTTCAATCAACTGTACATGCTGACTATTTAATCTTTTTGATCAATCTGGATTTCTGAAATTCAGTTGATTATTTACCTTTTGTTTTGAAATGAGTTCAGGGTACTATTTAGAACTGTTATTCAGTTTACAGAAACAGGCAGGTTCCAGAGGCTATCTCACATCGTTTTCAAGGAAATGACCACACGGGCCAAACGGCCATAAAATTCTTTGTAGAAGGTTCTTGAACACATTCTTTGGCACAAGCATTCAAGATATGTTCTAGTAAATTACAATACTCTTTTTAGACACTGTTTGACCCCGTCTTTTAGTCTTTTAGATTTTCAACTGTTTTCTTGCAAATATCGGTTAAAATTCTCTAATGTAGTATATATTATGTAGTAATTCACAAAATCCGTGAAATTTTTTACTGCATTTCGATGACATGAATCACAAATGATGATGAAATGTATACGATCAAAATGTAAATACTTTTGAGAATTAGAGTAGTGTGAGCAGAGAAAACGAGATTTGAACTTAGCCTGAAGTGAGTGTTCATCGTCTTTTCGATATGAACATTTGTAAACTTGTGATATCTAGAAATTTTAAAAACTAGCAATAACTTTAGTTAGAGAGTGCAGCGTTTTGGGAAATGCGAAGAAACTTGATTACGTCGAGCGCTGATCAAGATGCCGAACACGGTTTGCTGGGCAACCCTAATAGAATCGATGGAATGGCCCTTGCTCTAGAAATAATTCTGCTGTGGATAAATCGAGAAGCTCAAAACAAACACTTTAAGGACCTTATTTAAGCTTTTTTGAAGGTATCTGAACAATAATCTGGGGTTAGCAAGAGTGGTGATGTGAAAAAAGCATGGTTTGTTTGGGGCGAAAATGGGCCTAAGTTGCAAACAGAGGAGCTTTCTCATCGCAGCTTCCAACATGAAATGGCTCGTTATTCTTCAAATGTCGGAAATAAATTGCAAATGATGATCAAAATAGGTAAAGTATGTTGTTTTACATCGAATTTTGACACCCCAAAGCCATTTACTACGCGCAAAACCGTGCAGAGTTGACTCCGCGCGGAATTTCCGCGCACATCCCAGAGTAGAGGCAGAGCAACGAACTCACTCTGGAGACGAGACTGGCACTGAATTGATTTGACCACAAATCGACAGAAAGAAAGAAAGAACGAAAGAAAGAAAGAAAGAAAGAAAGAAAGAAAGAAAGAGACAGAGATGTCGCACCTTACTAATTGTTTTGATATAATGCAACTAACGCTGCAATCAGTTTTCTGGCTCTCATACGTCCAATTTTAATAATTCTTCTTTCATTCTGATTGCCAATCATTGCTCTGTTAAATGATCTATAGGTTAAATAATGTTGCATTTTTTTGGCATTCATTACGTTCGTTGGATCACTGTGCTCCGTTCATTTACTTTAATGTGTGCTAACCAGAATCGTATTGGGTAAGTCATAACAATTTTTCTAGTATGACCAATAATTGCAGCAAGACTATTCGCTCTATTTTGATCAAAATAGTTTTATCCAACAACAGAAAACTTTACTTTGCGTCAAATTTTGGTTGCCTCAAATGACAGCTACTTAACTTTGAATCTAACAATTTGTTATTCTTGAAAAGACTCTTCAAAATGGCTGAAAAAATGAAAAAAACCGCCGAGATGATAGCATACCGAATCAGATCTTTTTAGAAAGATGACAAATTAACGATCTGATATTTCCCTTTTGTTCGTAAGGATTCTATAACTTGTTAAGGTCTTACAGAAACTTTTCCTTAAGAATCACAGTTTGCAAAGTTCAAAGTAAGGTAGCTTTGAAGGCAACTTACTTTAGTGAAATCAAATAAAAAAGTGTGAACACTCTGGCTGCTAACATTCCTAAATAGCAGGGCAAGTTTATCAGTAACTCTGTAATAAACATCTACGATTATCAAAACGTCCTTACCCGTCCTATATCTGCCGGCGATGCATACTCCTCGTCTTTTTTCAACAGATTAGAAGCCGGAGTGAGACCAACTTTATCTTTGTATCTGAAATTTATAAATCAAAATCTAAAATAACTCATTCACTTTTCAAAGTGACAGGTCTATGGCAAATGAGACGAGGTACACGCATTATTCCTACAAGAAAATAAAGAACTTGGGTCAGAACTGGGAGATTCGTAAAATCTTCAGATCTGCACAAGCCCTCAAAATTTCAAAAGGCTCGGATCTTTAGGGATCAAAAGAGGGCATTTTGATCAGTTTTCCTTTATCGAACTTCGCATATGGAATATCGTCATCGAAAGTCCAATATCACAGCATTTGCGTGTGGACGGGGATATTTTCGACAAAGCAACTTGTGTGGACGCAGATATCGTGTGAGCGTGGCCTAAGTGGCAAAACAATCTTACTACAAAGTAAGAATGAGCTCTACTGAGTCAAATCATTTACCTAATTCTCCACCAGCCATAATTGCTTTTAGCAAGAACTTCGACTTCCTCGCCCTCTTCATATGAAAGTTCATCTGGGTTTTGCGCAGTGTATGAAACAATTGTAGTATAAAAATGAGCTGAAAGAAGAAAATTAATTATAGATTGTAAAATATATCACTCTATTTTCATGCAGCTCTTATAGCCTCCGTCCATGGACAAAAAATATTTTCATTCTGTCCAGCAAAGGCACTGTTCCCTAAACTTGGAAGAAAAAATGAAGTGAGCCATCTTGACCCACCATGACCCGGCATAGAGACACTGTTACCACTAATAAATGTGCTGGGAGGGGGGCTGAAAATATTTTCTCCAATGTTGGAGGAGGATTTCAGTTTTCAATACCTTACCCAACGGAAGGGAAACCCTACAGCAAAAGTACTAGCTTCCACGGCGCCCTCCCGTAACAAAGATACATACAAATCTAATAAAAACATTTTAAGTTTAAATGTTTGAAAATTTACAACTAAAAGAGAGTTTCAACCCTAAACACAGTGTTTGAAAGGACTTAGGACGGATGCTTGCTTCGACACAGTTGAGAGGCTCTTCCATGACTTAATGAGTGGAGAACATATATAAATTTCTGGGACCAAAACAAGGCTTGAAAAATTTCTGCGAGAATCGCCTCAAAAAAGTATCTACTTTCAGCAGGTCACAATAACGGATTGGTTGGAATGAGCAGACTGATTACTTTAATCACAATCGCATTGCAAATTATACTTGTTGGGCAAATTTTGAAGACTTATCGGATGATCGCTTACAGACTTACAAAAACATCTTCTCTGCGAAATTCCTTGATGTCGTAACAGCCTAGATCTATCTTAATAACGGCTATCAGTAGAGAGAGCCTTTAGGATTTTGACATGAAGTTCATTATCAATTTTGCCGTTTTCTGCCTTCATCCCTTATCCTCTCTCCTCTTCATTCTTTCTGGGGGCCTGAAACAATTTCTGAGGCCATTGGTGCCGTGGTTCGCTATTTTTCCAGCCTTATCTGTTTGGCCACATACCACCATCTTCATCGTAAGCCTTAGTTCTGTCTCAGTGTTAATGCCAGTTTCCAATCAATGGAATTTTCCGAGATGGCGAGATTTTACACAATCAAATGTCATTATAACTTTCAGTTAAATCACAAAGTGGCATTTTCTTTGGCAAACAGTAGAGCTGCCGCCCGCTTGAAAAATTCTGCCAACTTGAATTAGCAGTTACAGATGGCTAAAAGAGATGTAGAAAAATAGAGGTAGCAAATTGAGGAAGAAATCCGTTATCATGCTGAAGTAAAACACACCAAGCATATCAGAATCATCCATTTCAACCCATTCATCTCCATCTTCATCATTTTCAACATCCATTTGTTCAAGGTATGTCGCTGGTGCCCAGCCTTGTTGGTCAAGATCCTGTGTTGAGACAAACCACCAACCTATCAGTCAGTAAAAAATTATTTTAGTTATTTTGTATAATATAGAAATTTACCAAATGAAGTACTTAAAGCCACTGTACTACAAACTACTGAACATTGATTGCTCAGATTAACCGGATGACACAAAGAAATGATTTGCAACTGCCATTTTTTGACCTCCAACAAGAATGATAACCCAAAAAGCAAGAACCCATAACTATCCCAAGGGTCATTGCATTAGCTTGGGATAAGGCAAGTCCATTTGAAACTCCCAGTACATGCAGAAAATGCTCAATAATCAAAATAGACTTTCTACTTCAGACGTTAGGAAACATCTAATAATGCAAAACGATGGTTTGGTCCAATCTGCACAGCGTATTCCAATGACAACGAGCCCATTGTGTAATTGCTATGAAGCTAATAGAAATCAATCCTCTGTTTTTAAATAATTTTAAGGCGAAATTCAGAACTGCCCTTAATCACTAAATCTTCACTTTTGCAAGTTTGAGATCTTGAGAAAAACAGCAAAAAATAGGCGATATAGCCTCACAACACTCATTCAACTTTCCAGAATGCCTTTACAGTACACACCCATATGTTAGAACCTAGTGATCAGAGCAAGAAAACCAATCTGACCGTGCGACCGGGCGGTCGCAGGAAATTTTCAATTCATGATATCCTGCAGGAAGAATCTCAAAATACATCTTTTTTCACGTATTATGCACTGCACTGTTTTCTAATTTTTCAAGAAAATTACGTATCAAATCAAGCAAGTTACCGACCATAGATTGTATCTCACGTACAGTTTTTTATGAATATTGTATACTATAAATATGAGATAGGTGGAGAGCTTTATTTTCCTTCATGATTCTTAGACTCATATAGATAATTTTCTTCATGGGTTTCCTACTTAATCAACTCCCTCCAAACTTTCTCAAAATTCATTTCAATACCTGGAACATGACTTCTTTAAGAGTACTTGATATTTTCACTATTTTGTTGTTGCAGGAATTTTAAGCATTAGTTTTGTTTGGTCCCAGGAAGGGAATCATTTTTTCATACCCTGCTAGTGATTAAGGCTGAAACTTTGAAATTAGGCCCCCATTATATAGGAAACCATTCAGCATAAAATTTGAAATAGGTCCTATTTGTAGAGATCAAATTGAATTAAAACTCAAATTGCTTAGTCATTGAGCCTACTATACAAACTGATGATACCATAGGTGCATACTTAGACTTGCTCCAAGCCTCACCCGTTCGGCGGACTGAGTAAACTGACTGGCCCGAATAACGAACGGACGAGACTTGGAGCAAGTCTAGTGCATGCTGCAAAAACTCTAAAATGCAGTAATCGATATCCTAGTAAGTATTTCAAGTACTTCTGTTTCAAGTGGCTCTTTGAAGGCTGTTCATTGAATTACATAAAAACTCTGATTCTTCTACAAATTTCTGTTGTGAATAAAACCTCATGAACTCAAGTGCAGTGAACTCACATTACATAATGGGCTTGAAGCTTGAACATAAACAAAAGAAATTCCTGAAAGCCATGAATAGAACAAGGAACAACTCAAGAGCCTGAACTGCTTCAGTTCCCACAATATCTAAGAACCTAACAAGGCTGGCTTTCAAAATTGTAGGTTCTCATATGCGGGCTTTTCAAAATTGTAGGTTCTCATATGCGGGCTTTTACTGTAGAAGTTTCTGCTAAGAATTTACTACAATGAGCCTAACTGAAACATTACCCCGATCAGTCTTCTCTATGATCGTTAATATGCTGTTTTCTTCGAAAGAAATCTCTCCTGGATTCGTTGCTTTGAAAGAGGCAATTGCTCTGTATTGATCTGTAATAATACAAAAGATGGAGAATACTATATAACGTAGAACACCTTGATGCAAAGAGATTCCCAAAAGTTTAGCAAAGTTCAGGCAAATGTATGCCACCATAGCCTGCATTCGTTGTTTTGGAAGATGAAATTATCAGATATTGATCTTGGAAGTAGGGGTGTACCGGATCAGGGTTTTCAGAATCCGGCCGGAACCGCATTTTCCGGCCGAAAATATGAAAATCCGGCCGGATAATCCAGCCGGATTTGTTCACATTGATGTAAGTAGTAGAGAACCACAAAAGGATAGGGTGGCCCCCTACGGATCATAGTTCATCCTGGTGCAGGTATTTTTTGTTTAAGATCTTATCTGGAGCTTCAGCAGACAAAGTCCTTCCTTTTGTCATTAATGTTGCCATTGACAAACCGCAGCAATTTTTTGTTAAGGAATAGAGTGTTGCTGGGATTGTTCCGTAGAATTTCCAGTTGTTTTATTGTGAAAAAATTTGCAGTGGCATTTGGCACATCGTCATTGCTAGTAATTATGTAATAAAACAGCCTATCAAAAACGGAAACCTCACTTTTTTCGAAAGTTAAGAAACCATGCTACCTGGATTTAAAAAGCTAAGAAACTTTTGTAATTTGCAGTTTTAATTTTTCTCGGTCACTCCAGTCTTAATGTTTTGACACCGTGCAGCAACAGCAACTTATATCCTGAGACCATACTAAGTAATTTGCAAGCCCTTCTTATGGAATCGATCAGCTCTGTTCTTCCGGCATTATAAAAAGAGGAAACCTACAAGAAACTTTTGGCAGCAAATAAAAGCGTTCTAAAATTCAAGAACTAACCAGCCCAGACCTTAATTCCTCACTAAAACAATGAATATATTCTGTTCTAATCATAACACAGAAGGTAACATTCTTGAATTCAGGGCGTTTTCATTTGAGCCTTTGAACTTCCAGAAATCTTCTGAAAGCGGCAGACTTTGCAATGAAAAAATATCAAGTTGCCCAAAGCAGTTGGCACACTTTCGAAGGGAAAGTCGCACCAGAGTGAGAATTTTAGTACAGTAACGTCCCATCTTTAAGAAACTGCATTATAAGAAACTCAGGATTGATTTCGCCAAATGAAATAGCTCCCCACAAGGAACTATCCAGGCAGAGTCATGCTCATAGTTTCTTTTACAATGGTACATAATAATACTATATGGCGCAGACACTGAATGCCCTGATTGTTGGCAGATGTCTTCTTCACTAGAAATCCATTATGCTAGATATTTTCCTTGTTGGTAGATAGATACTATTTTACGTTTAAAATCAATGTTGTTAGAATCTATTCTACTTTTGATCAACTTTGTTTGCGAAATATTCGAGTGACTGTATTGGAAGTATTCTTTGTGACCGACCTGATGATCTCACATTTTAGTAGCAGGACTTTTTTCAAATTTAGGTCAAATTCAATTATTCTAGAACAGCTTCTATCTCTTTCTCAAGTTTAAAGAAAATTATAAAATCCGGCTAAACCTGTTGAAGATCCGGCCGGAACCGGATATCCGGCAAAACTGAAAATCCGGCCGGATTATCTGGCTAGCCGGATGTCCGGTACACCCCTACTTGGAAGACATAGAATGCTTCACAAAGAACTTCAATGCTTTATAATTTGCTATACCAAGCATAATTGACAACCTGGACAGAATAACAGCTGTTTCTTTTTTTATACTATCATAAAAATACAACAAATACAAAAGATTACAAGATCGATAAAACAGGGAGAATGGAAATGCATATAAACGCAGCGGCCATTACACAACAGGTGTCCCACAAGTACAAGCATTTAAACAGGCTTTGCGAATGTGCTTTTGTCGCAAAAATCTTTATTTTCAATTCATACTATGGAATAGACTTATGACGGTGAGTCTCTTGTTTCCATGTGCTCATGTGCTCCCTGACTTAATGATGGCGCTTCAGTCACCAGAGACTCATAATATTACTCTGAAAAACCTGGCCCTATTTAGGCCCAAACTTCGCGATTCCTACAGTAGCAATCAGATTACGAGATTTGACAATTACAATTGCTACGATCTAAATGTTATAGAATTTTCGATTCGATTACAGAATCGGAAACACTCCCACGGGATTGAGATTCGAAGCCGAGATTCTATCATAATTCCATTGATTACTGAAGAAAATAGAGCCAAGTTTTTCACTGTTTCGTTATGAGTCCCTCTTGAGCAAGGTTTACCGCTGGGATACAAGGAACGCATCGTCATAAGTCTAACAATATATGGATGAGATCTTAAATTAGAATTTGCCACCTCCCATATTTGCATATTAGCCATCTCTACAGTCGAACTGGACTTGCTACAAGTCTCTCTCACGGCAAAAACGGGAGAAGGAATAAAAGCGAGAGAGACTTGTAATACTTGGTAGCCTGGGTCGTTGGCTGGAGAGGATTCTGTCCAGTCGGCATCCTTTTACAAAATACCAATATCCAATCATATGCATAGAAAGTACAATGATACAACAGAGCGAGGCTCTCCGATGTTTTTTTGACAATGACAGACTCAAGCTTCGATGAAACAATTGACAACAACCCCGTCATTTTTGAAAATGGAAGCAAGGCTCGAGTGCTCATGAATATTAATGAGCATGCCAAGTACTACAAGTCTCTCTCGCTTTTTTTCCTTCTGCTGTTTTTTCCGCGAGAGAGACTTGTAGCAAGTCCACAGTCGAACACATTATCCCCCACAAAAATTAAGAGTTGAAGACATAAAGAAGTAATGCATATCATCTATACCGGGTGAGCCAGAAAAAGTTCCCACTTTTGAAAATTCATAGCATCAAGAGTACATCACGAATTTGAATGATTCAAATTCTAGTTAAAAGACGAAAGGTCGAGGTATTTTTTGTGATTTTTCTCGCTGTCTCAAGATCTTTAAAACTATAAGTAAATTCAACTTTGCAAAAATTTCGTGGTTGCAAAGTGACTGAAAACGGCCTAAAACATTGATCAAATCATAATGGACTCCTTGCACATATCAATATGGAAAAAGCAATCATTCATGGTTGCGAAATATCCACTGTACAGTTATTACTATGGGACTGAAGTTAATTTATCAATACTTCTAGTGCTGGTAAAATAGGGAGCAAAATCACCAAAATACTTCAATCTTGCGGCTTTTAACTGGAATTTCAATCATTCAAAAGATGTGCAGTACCCATGGTGCTATCAATTCTTAACAGTGGGAAGTTTTTCTGGCTCACCCAGTACATTCGTTAAGAACCCTTTTCAGTTATCATTCCATTTTGCTTCGCTGTTGCTATTAGTATCTTCCCATGTCTTTCTGCGTTATAGTCAATCAGTTTGATCTACCGGCTGTCCCAAAATGATGTATCATCGTTTGATTGTTTATATGCCCATAACCAATGACACGATTTTCAAAAACTAAACCTGCTCAAGTTCAAGCTTTAGCTGGCATGAGAAAGAAACGGTTACTTTGCCAGTGACCGTTTTAGAGGTGATACAAGAGGCTAGAACTATATGTCACTCAGAGCATACTTATTCATTCCATTTTCATTTATTTACACAAGTTAAAGTTATCAACTGTATAAACATTATTCCTTTCCAAACTGTCCTGTACAAAGAACAAGGTAAACCCTAAAAATTTACAAACAAAGCAAAAGTATTCAAAAGTACTGGAACGATTAGCCTGCGTACAGATTTTACTTAGTCATTCACAGTGGCAAGTAAAGTCTGCACGCAGGCTATGGAACGATCAGCGGGAATGAAACCGGTTCGGTTCCTTTACGTTCTGGAATTTTCGAGACAGGATTTAAATTAATTTTGATTTACATCCAGGCCATTCCATAGTTTCGCTCCTGTACAAGAGAAGTATCCTCTAAAAGAGAAGCATACGAATCATTTAAGCTCAAAAATACATCTTTCTTGAGTATTCTGCAAAATGTTAGTAAAATTCAATAGCAATAGAAATATCAAATAGGAACTAACAACTGATGAGGCATGGGGGAATTCACCGAAAACTAAAATCTGCATAATACTCAAGAGATATGTGTTTTGGTGTTTAACGAATTCGTATTTTCTGAAAGACATGAATTTTGCCTTTTGTACCACATCTAAAATGTTGAATGGAAAAGAAGGACGTTTCTCCTCCCATCGAATGCTTGAATTTGAGCAGGTTTATCGATCTTCTTCTTAACAGCCTTTCGGCGATCGGATAAAGCAAAGGCTTTGAAAATCCGTTCATTGTTATGGACATATAAGCAAATAAAAGGTAATACATTATTTTTGAAGGTGAAGGTGAAGTTGCGGTTATTAGCGCCAAGCGCTGGGTTCGCAGAAGTAGCTAAGCGCTAATCGAGTCCGCGATCCCTTGTCATGGACGCTCGAGTAGTGAGGCTCTATCGCGTCTCGAACCCACTCCGCCCGACTGTTCTGGCTTCAAAGTCAGAGGATTACACCACTGCGCCACAACACCTTTGAATATCCGGAACATCCGGTATATTCAAATCACCCATCTTTTAACTTTTTGTGTGCAGTGGAGTACTAAATGAGAGCACTATACAGAGCTGGGTAAAATTTACAGGAAATATATCCTTTAGCCCTTTTGTTAAATTCTTTTCATCCTTACGAAAGTTTTTCATAAATACCTTCAGAACAGAAATTGACGTAACACTAAAATAACCTCTGCTTTGCTAACTTTGGAAGGAAATCTACAGTTGCAGAGTTCGGTTAACGCAGAACTGTCCTTTTTGAGCCCAATACATACCTGATGTTGGAGTAGTTGGAATAGACTCTTGTTGTGGAGATGATGTCTCTTGAGACTGTATTACAGGGCTATCAGAAATAGAAATATAACAATAAGTACCAATAATGATACCTTCAAGAGAATGAAAGTAAAATTAAAACGAATTTCTGAAGTAAGGAACTGTAAAAACGCTATCACTACTCAAATGAATATTTCTTTGAACTATTAAAGCAAAAAATTCCTTCCTACAAGTGATATTCTGGTTGATTAGAGATGCAAAGTATCTTGTGAATTTGCTCGCTTCTTTGCTCGTTGTAGTAGTTCCATCAAACGCGTGTCTGCTTGCCTTTGGCAGGAACTTTGAATTGAAGAAGAATCAGCCAAATCCAATCAAGTCATTCAAAATCTTGCAACCTGATTGGTCTACAGGAAATTTATTGCCGTTTCCGTAAGGGCTTGGCAATAGCGCCCTTACAGAAGTGGCAATAGCAATATCAATTCAATTCAGTGAGCGAAAGCAGAGGGACTTAAATCATGAGTCTAGGTTGTTACATCCCCCCCCCTTGTCTAGGTATTACCCTAACTTCTTTGGTGGTCAACATCAAAATCTTCTCAGTGGACTTGTCGAATTAATACGACCATTTATACAAATCACTGATCTTTCAAATGATTCTTTGACACAGCTTTTATCCTATGGTGATCGAGACCTTCCTAATGACTTGAACAGAAATATATTGCAATTGATTTTACCCATCATCCATGACACTGATCGGTTTGATTGAAATTGTTTCCAATTTCAGTACCAAGAAACCACCAAGTCCCTTAACGTACATATTCTTTTTCTTTCAATTCTATTTCACATTAGATGTCAGGCAATTATCCATCTTTATCTTTAGCTTCACGAACGAGTTGGGCTCGTGACAACATTTATTCCTTTGAAACCCTGACCAGACATCTAAAGTCAGGCAGAATCTGCTATAGTATCTATTAGTTTCTAAATCGTGAGTAGTGTAGTTGTATGTAAGTTTAAGGTTGTGTGTCTTTTCATTGGCAATGGGGCAGTCATTATCTCTCGCTCCCCATGGTATCTTCCCTGTAGTGTAGTATAGTAATCAGAATTTGTATAGTAGAAAGTAATATTGTTATTGCAATGATCTATATGAATAAAAAAGTTACCTTCCCAGTCCATGAGCACCAACTACGTCAGTACTGTGCTGATTGAGAGCTCTAATATCAGTTCCCCATGCATCAAAGAAATGTAGTACGACCATGGACTGAGAAACCAAGGGAGGAAGATTCAAGATTTTCTGCAAATCAAAATTAAAATAATGTTTGGATAACATGAACAGCAATCAGGCAAAAGGTCACAGACGTTATGAATTAGAATGCTGAAAGATTCCAGAAGTTCTTTATTTCAACTACACAAAAATGTGTCGCACTTCATTCTGATAAAGGACAGGGTTAAACAGAAAGTTTATTCAAATCAAATACGTCGAAGATCTCAAAAAAATATAGGAAAGGACCGATAGGTCAAAATATAGAAACTCTATGCATGAGCCTTGGAAGGGATCATTGTAGAATATCAGAGGATAATTAGAGTATAAATTTGACTGGACAACGACCCAGCTCTTGAAACTGACTGAGCATTTCAAGAACAATTGCTCTGTTGGTATCATCAAGAAGTACGTGGCATAAACAATTCTAGAAAAAAAATTTTTTGAATAACTCTGATGTCAGAAAATAATTATTTTCATGGAAATATAAAATACATGGTACCCAAGATGCTGGCAGCTTCCTTAGTAGAAAATCACTTTTTCAAGCAAGAAAAGTTTTGTTTCTAGTTGAGCAAAAGCTAAAAGCACAGTTTCCTCAGAATACAGTCCCAAAAAATAGACCTTTTAGCTACTCCGAAAAAAGAAACTGGCTCAAACGATCAAACGATATTTCATATAACATCTTTCTAAAATGCACAGTTGTGATCGAATCTCTAACGTCACTCAGACCACGGTCACGGTAGCAAAATTTGAGCTACAATCCTTGCCAAAACTCTTGAAAAAATTAAATTTTCTTCCTTAGCACTCCCCCCTTCCCCTTTACAATATTCGTTCCATGTGCGATTACGGATTTCTGACGGAATCGCAAACGTTGCCAACGCGACTTTCTTCATATCTGGTGATCATTGCTTCGAAACAACTTGTTCAGGGGGGCAGGGGGGCTGGAGAAACTGCGCCACAAAGTTTCCTGCAGTGTATCTTAGATGCGTAGTCAGGCAAGATATCAGCGATATGAAATATTTTTTCATTTTTTCTGGTAAGGATTGTAGCTTTCACACGATGTTGGTAACATTTGAAAACGATAGGAAATTTGACAGTAACAAACACATTGCAGTCTCCCCAAGAATTTAATGCCACAGACAGAAGACACGTGTACTTTAAGAGCCAATCAGCCTCGTTTTGAAAGCGTCAAAAAGATTCCGTTTTCATCATTTTCGACTGTTCACACGATGCCGTTGTCAAAATGTGCCAGCTAGAGCTCCGGTTCTCAAAATGTAACATTTTTTTATGTCTGCCGGCAAAAAAAGCCGTTTTCGTGTGAACGGGAGGCCTATCCGTCACATTTTTTCACCATTTTCAAGATGTACCGGCATTGTGTGAACGTAGTCTCAGTTGAACATCTTGTATAAACATGAATAAAAATGGCATTAAATCCAGACTCTTTTGTAGAACAGCTAAAAGGTCTATTGGATTACACTGAATTAAAGGGACATTCCGCAAAAATCAAATGCTTGCAAAGGTTTCTATCGTTATCCCGATCGAAAGGCAAATTTTTTCAGTCCTCAGAAATCGTTTTCCTTTCCTCGATCGCACTTCTCAAAGGCAAGATATGGAGAAAAACATTGGACCGATTTCAATTTTAATACCCTACTATTTTTGTGCTTCGTTGTTGGCGAACAAATGTTGCAAATTTTCGTTATTGTCCACCGGTTAGTCGTCGGCGAGCATTGATGGGTTTGTTGCGTGTCGCTCTTAGAATTGAGTTTGAAAATCCCGTTGTTTTGGTTCATTCATGTGTCCACGATCGACTACGACCAAGAGAAATGATCGGCTTTAACGACAATTCTCGGTATCTGTCTCGGATTCAAATGCGAGGTTATGGCTGAGTTCTCGGTCTGTCGTTTGTGGCCGGTTTGAGCTTTATATGGAGAAATAACGGGTAATGTTGATAATGATATGAATATTCGTTTTATATGCAAACGACGCAGTTCGCCGATATGCAGTTATTTCCCGCGGAATGCCCCCTTAATCTCAACATAAGATACCTCTAATGTCAAGCAGAAAGATTCATTGAAGAAAACCTACCTGACAAAATTCTTCCATTGCTCTGCACTCTTTTTCAATACCAAGTTTACCCAACAGAATCCAATGGAATTTACTGCCTGAACAGAAAGGATTCAAGTAAAGAAGGGCATATTTGGGCAAATCTTAGCAGAAACATCTCAGCAACTTTTCATACCAGGTTGATAAAAATCCTCCAGACTTTTCAAATTGGAAATTTGCCATAGCTACCTCACCAAATTGCTGCCTGTGGTAATTAACTGCTTTTCACAAGTTATCATATTATACATATATACCTGCTTAGTTAAAAATTATAGGCCATCTGAAAAGCTGCTGTTCCTGAAAGGACTCCTGGTCGCAAATTTTGTTGTTGCATGCACAGTAGTGTCCACAGTCATCTTCATATATTTTGCACATCCTGCAATACGTACCGGGTGAGTCAATAAAAAAATCCTGCTTCCTGAATATGAAGCAATTATATTGATAACTGTTTTGTTTTACCCCCGTTGTGTCAAATTAGGTTCGTAATTTACCCGACTTTAATCGGTCACTCCTTCCCGTCGAAATAGGAGATTTTCTGCAGAAAGCCCCTTTCGAAAACCTGCAAAAACGAGTGAAAACGCCAAGCAAGATTTCCCTTTGTTCTCCTTCCCAGCAATAATAGGGACCTTAAGCAACCAGGGCAGCGACTGCAACGGCAACGCGAATGTTCCCTTTGTTTCAGAACTTCAATTTGAAAAGACTCTTGTTTTCCATTCAATTCGCTTCCCTTGAGAGTCTGTGAAGTTGTCCTTTGCAGTTGCACAACTTGGAAGTCCTATTTCTAACGCGCTGTTGGTCAGATCTGGATCTTCAAAGTGAAACTCAGTTATCTTAAATGTCAATCATCACGGAAAAAGAGCGTTCCAAAGTATTTTAAGATGAAGAAGGGGATTTTGTCTCGTCGTGTTTTAGAACACGAGAAGGTAACTTGTGGGAAATTACACTCGGTTCTGGCTGGCGTTGCCGTCCTGGCTGCTAAAAGTCCCTAATGACTCTTAGATGTGTTCATGTATTTTGTCTTCATGGGAGACAGGAATCCCCCTGAATAAGGTATTCACACAAGTGGGAAGACTTTTCAACCCGCCAAAAGGTTAGCACGTCCTACAGCGAGCTGAAAGTCATCGCTGTGAGGTAAACACAATAAGGATTCTTGCTTTTAATCTTAGCACATTCTTTAAGGTTTCTCTAAGGAATCTTTTTTAGAACATCGCTTACAGAATCTGGACGGAGTGACCGATTTTAGCCAAGAGAATTTCTAAAAATAATTGAACATTTTAGCTATTCAATCAGGTGTTCCAAAACATCATTGCTCATATACTCAGGGAGCAGTCGCCTTTCAAACGCCGGGTGTTTTTTTTACTCACCCGGTGAACTGTATAAAAATGAAGTGTTTGCGCTTGCTGCATTCACAGGTTTCTCTCAATACTACTCAGACCTGCACAAGTCTATGAGTGCCAAATGCAGACACAAGATATCACTACATATTAGTTGCTGGCACCTCAAAAAATATCACTGCACATGAGGTGCTAGGACCAAACTATCACATAGGACTTCAGGCATGGCACGTTTTTTACTTGCTGCTGCTAATGCTACTTACTTGGCACTGGTGGCACTGTGATGCTGTATTTTTCTTTGAACATTTCACATAGCACTCCCTGTTAAAAAAAGAAAAGCAAAGTCACAAGGAGTTTTAATGATAAATCTAAAATTCTTCACATTACCAAGTTTTTCCTTACAGGTAGAATCTTAAACAAGAGATACTATCTAAAATGTTTTCCCCCTTCAAATGTCTGCTAATATTTGAAGTTTGAGCATGAATGCTTTCAGCATGTAATAGGGGTATCCTTTCGTGATTTAGAGCCCGCCTTTAAAGCTGTGTTAGTTTATTTCAATACAAATCCAACAAGCATTGCTGAGCATTGGCCCAACTGCCTGACAAATAATCAAACTTAAATGCTGTTACTGCATTTCTGCTTTTTGACTCTGTGGCTGGGCCTAAAAGAACGATTTTCCTCAGTTTTCTGGAGAAGATAAACCTGACAAGGGTTTTGCAGTTGCTTAGGGCAAGGGGGTGGTGAGTGCGGCCCAAAAATAAAAATTTCAATTTCTTGACTGTCAGAAATCAGTATTTTCCTTCAACAGTTCTTTGAAAAGTCACAACAACTTTGTGAAAATGTTGCCATCCTGCCGGCTTGTGTAAAATGCAGGTCATTTTTTGGCAGGCCACCGCCGCAGGCCACTGTGGCAGGCCACCGTGAGGGCCAAGGACTCATAGGCTGAACAAAGGAATTCTGTTGTGTACGAGATAGGAGAGCCACTATTGTCCTAACATGTTTGTTGATTTGTATGTCCCAAATTTCACATGACCGCAAATGCTTCTTCTTTTTGCTAATGAGATAATTCTCACTAAAAGCGCTCTTCTTACAAAAAAGCTTCAGTGCCCCTTTGTCAACGAAACTTAATCACCAATCCAATAATGTAAGAATTCCTAGAAAACTTTTCATTTCTTGAGAATCTTTGTTTTAAAAATTGTACAGTCTTCCTATATCTCAAGAATTCTTATCATAATGTGAGGAATTCATTTGAAGATGTCTAGCTTGAGATAGAATTTTAGTTTTCTGTGTAATGGCCACAGAGTAGCCATAACCATTTGCTCTCAATAGATATCATCCTTGAAGTAAGGCAGTTTGAAGGAAGCATAGTACCTTGTAAATTTTCAATTGAATACATGAAACGAATTCTTAGCACTTCTTAAGAATACTTGAAAATTGTTTCCTGTGCTAATAATGCACGCAAGGCATGTGATGTACAAGTGGACATGCAAAAGAAAGAGGGAGAAATTCATACGTAAGATACATTCAAATTCCGTGCTGGTAATATGAAATTTCTTGGCATGCTGCCGTTCACACGCCTTGAAAATTCTATGCCATCGCCATTATAATGAATCATAACGGCAACGGTACCCAGATGCATTAACTGTTGATCAATTTACAATTTGAAACTGTTTGTTTCGAGGGGGATTCCAATCCCAAATCTCATACACTTTTAGCAAAAACCCATTTGCTTTAAGGAAATACCACAAAAAATCATTTTGCGCTGAAACTCTGCTTCCTCGAAAGAGTGAAACCTCCCTTGGTTCGTTTAACCGTCACTTGATCATCGCATGGTAAGGGTAATTCCATGTAGCATCATAAGATGGATGTCAAGTCATGTTTGCAAAATCTTCCCAAATTTTTTCCATAGCTAGTTAATCAGAAGTTGATACTAAACATCTAATTTCAGCTCAATATCTCATTTCGTTGACGAGCAATAATTAATTGAACTTTTGGCCCTTTTGTCAGTAAGGTGTCACTTTTCACAAGGCAACATGTTTGAGACCCAAGGAAACTATAATGACATCTTTTTAGATCCGTTTCCACTTTGCAGGTGCTTTACATAGTTGATAGCTTCACAAAGAAAGTAAAATACGACGCAACTATCGAAGTTGTTTGGATGAATAACTGTTTCAACATCACACAACTGTTATTCGTTGATCTGAAAGAAATCATGTACCCACATTTTTTGGTAACTATATCTTCTAACATATAAATGCTGGAAAGTTTTGTGCAAACACCATGAAACTGTGCCCAATGAAGAAAAGAATAAAGATGAAACTACAGTGCTTAACATATTAGTGTGACATATTAGTGTGATCACATATTAGCATACCAGAAAACACTGATCACATGTTTTGGGGAATTTGGTTGTAAAGCTTCAAAACATACTTTCGAGATTTCTGTTCAATCGAAAATGTCTGAACTTGGTTCTAGATAATGCGCACATATGAATGACCTCATATCCAAAATGGCGGATATATGCCATGTTAAGCTGCCTAAAAACATATGGTCCGGAATAATCATTGCGATAGGATCTAAAGAGAACTAGAAGTTTGTTAATTTCAATTATGAAGTAGGCGTTGTTGACAATCATGACTTATGTAGCTCTATGTATGATACACATGCTTTTACTCTTTGCTGATTACAAACGAAAAATCATGAAAGCGACGACCTCGAAAACGAAGACCTCGAAACCTAGGACCTCGAAAACAAAGACCTCGAGACCTAAGATCTCGAAACTTAAGACCTCGAAAAGAAAGACCTCAAAACCTAGAGCCTCGAAAACGAAGACCTCAAAAACAAAGACGATAACGGTACACCGAAGAGACTGTAGCTGACGTCTTTAGATTGCGTCTTTGGAAACACCAGCTCTCATTCTCAAGTTTTCTACAGTGCAGAAACGAAGGACATCCTTCAATTGGTTGGCCATTTAAAACCCACTTTTGTCATTTTCAAAGAACATGGCTCTACATTGGGGGAGATTTTTGATCAAATTTCAGATAAGGGCCTGCCGCTAGCATCTTCAAAATGATACCGTTGGCCTAACCACGTTTCATGACGATGATAACTTTGGCCTAACTAAGTTTTCCATAAAAGTTTTCCAATGAGTTGGCGCTTTCTAAACAAAAATCGCCAAATTTTAGCCACTTCTCGACCAAAATTTTTTTTACCAGATCGTTGAATTGAATTTTTCTAGGGCATGAATTACCAAATTTTGACCTTTACAAAAATTTCTGAAAAGTGCACCAATAGTCAGGAATCCAAAAATGTATACCCTTGAGAGCGGCGCATCCTCAGATCTTAGTTTTCGAGGTCTTAGTTTTCGAGGTCTTACCTTTCGTGGTCTTAGTTTTCGAGGTCTTAGTTAATTCGAGGCCTTAGGTCCTCGTTTTCGAGGTCTTAGTTTTCCAACCACCCCAACTTAATTGTAGCGTAATGACCCCAGCAAGAAATTTTGCAAAAAGAACTGCAACAAACAAGGGGGACACAATTTTTCTGTCAGCGTAAATAATTGTGCCCCACACTCTATCTATCATGATTCATGATCAAGATTCTAAAGTTTAGACAAATGAACAAAACTCACGATACCAAGAGTTTTGCTACAATAGTTGCAAGGCTTCACCAATCTGAAAAGAACTGAAAAGTACTCAGAGTTCTATGATCTAATCCTGTTCTTTAAACTGCTTATGACTTTTGAGGAACATTTATTCGTTTGAATTGAACTTCACACTTCATCACACAGGTCAACTGGAAAGTGGATTGCCCAACTTCTTGACCTCTCGGGTCTGCCACTCTGTATCTTAGGCAGTTCAATGGACCAATGAGGACTACCATAAAAAAACGCTGCAAACTTCAACAGAAGGCCCATGAAGGAAGCAAACCAGAGGAAAAAACCACATCATTCATTAAGAACCATGCAGAAACCTACAAAAGTGCCAATAATAAAAAGCATTGTTGCCCGTGTGATAAAAAGCACAGCTTGGACATTTCATGTGTGTCCAGGTGTGCGCATGTGATCGCACACCTAGTATTACCAGGACTGCAAATTGAAGGTGTGGCAACAATTAGCTGAGTTTTATCAATAAACGGCCTTTATATGTAAATAACAGCATGTTATATGCAAAGGAATGCAAGAAGAGAAGAAAACACCTGCAAAAAGACTTAACCATGCTAACCTGGAAATCAAAGAACATGCTATATGGTCTGTAAATAGTGATCTCAACTTTGTTTGTCCACTTTACCCTCAGGATAAATTCCTGCAAAATAAAAGGAAAGGAAGCTGCACAATTTAAAACATTGTTAGGGTACTCTTTGCTGAAAAATTGCCTTGCAAATCAAAATTAAAATTTTCCTTGTGAGACTTCATCAACTTTCTGCATATCAATTTTTTTGTTTTACTTCAAGCAGTGCTAAGTGATGAATGAAGTCCACCGCTGGTGGTTCTCATCTGAACTTAAATGGAGGCAAGTGGTGAATAGCTTGCCTTGCCAACCCAAGTTGATTGTGCAGGCACCTGTCAGAGATCACCACCTGAAACAGCCAGGTCTGATTAGGTGAGTAAATATAAATGTTGTGTCAACATCCAAAAAATATTGCCATTCTTGTTTGTTTCTTTTATATCCAAAACAGAAATTAGTATCTCCCATGGATTTGTTTATTCTGTTGGTGAAGAGCTCAAATACTTGTACAGTATGCCAAATATGTAATCTTACATAATGCTTGCTTGAAGATTGTTCTTTCTTCTTTTGCATCCCAACAACTCTAATACTTTCAATTTTCTTTGTGTCTACCATCTTAGTGTTTGGTGCAGGTACTGCAATCAAAAGAAATTTTTAAATTATGACATTCATGATGAAAACAACTGGCTGTTAATAAAACAAAATTTGGACACCATTTCAATTTGGGTCATTTGTTAACTTGATGCACATTCAACTCGGTCGAAAAAACTTACCAGATGTTCTCAGAAAAGATGGTTTTTCAGAATTATGATGGATTTTTCTTGAAAAGAAAAGGATTTTTGCCCCTCCCCCCACCCCGTATGAACTATTCCAAAATATCAGCTATGCCAATAAACAATCCACCTTTGATGGCCATTAGTGGTGGACAATTTATCAATTATTGGGGGAGCCAAACCATTGTTTCAACCGAAAAACATTGTTTTTCACCATTATTGGTTGTCACAAAGCTAAGCATTGTTGTCACAAACAAAAGATATGTTCAATGGGGGTGTCCACCACACTCCCTCATTCCCTAAGTGTATACCACTGTAGGCCATGATAAATTGAAGACTAAGCCGGCCAGACCTTACTGGGAATGTTAATTCTTGAATTCTTAAATTCAGTATGCTAGTTCTTGAAAGTTCAGTTCTTCATTAGAAACAGGCAAATATCACCATTGGCTAATTTTAGATATACTTGAAGCCTTTTGAAAATTGGACCCCTGGCAACACTGTATTACGGTACCAAAACTCTCATTTCTGAATGCTCCGTTTTTAAGAGCCTAAGGGCCTGTTTACATGAGGCGGCTGGCCTGCCTGACCGTGCTGGCTTGCAAGGGCAAGATCTGAGTGGACAGAGACATCCTTTGTTGAATCAAGCTGCATTTATATGAGCAGCGGGCTAGCCCAGTCAGCTGAGATCTGTGAATTGGTTAGGTGGGATCACAGTGAGGCGGGATCATATGAACAGTATCAGGTGGGCTGGCCTGGTTGACCAAGGTGAAGGTAGTTGATTACATAGGCATGTGTTCATAGTTTACATGTCAAAGTCAAGTGTGTCAAGCATGTCAAAGTTTACGTGTCAAGCAATTTTCTTTCAAAAATCCATGATGCATCCTATCATGCATTGCTAGGAGGCCAGCCCACCTGGCTGGGATAGTTTTCTCTCATATAAACACAAATCAAAATCATCCCTTCCAGGCGAGCCAGCCTGGTTAGGCGGGCTAGTCCGCCTCATATAAACAGGCCCTAAAAGACTTGTGTTATTCCACATTTTATTGGAAATGGTGATACATCAGAAAAGGAATAAAAAAGATCAGTACATTTATTCTTGCAGAAAAACTGACAAGAAAGTGCTCTATGCACTGAGATTTTCATTAAAACATGATAACAGTTTATCATTCTTATCCATAAAAATTCCAATAGACATGCTCTGATGACATTTATGGTGATTTTCTATTGCACTCCACTGCATGTCTGATAAGCACCAGAAGTGCGATTTGCCACACACCTACCAAAACATTCCCAGTAAGGCCTGGGGCAGCCCCGTAGCCCTCCTGCCTCCCACACCTATGGACAGGCAGAAACTTTCTGGTGGTGGTTTAGGCATTCAGAAATCAATTAGTTATACGACAGAATGCTGCATAAGAGTGCAATGACTAGCCTGATTCAAATTCTGGAGTAGTTGTAAAGTCAGGCAGCAGCAAGCAGTCCCCTGCAAGGCATTGACCTCATGGCACTTCACTGCCTTTTAGCCCACTGAAAAAGGCTCACATACCTGCTGACATCTCTGTGTATTCTAAAAATGATGTTCAGTTCTCCCAATGTAGTTTCAGTGTGTTTTATTTGATATATTTTCTCCCAATACCTCTAGCACTGCAGCAGGCAGATTTAACCTGGGCGCAGTCTTCCTTTTGTGTACAATTGAAAGAACAAAACGATAGAAAGACAGCACATTTTTAGGTGATTAGTTATATTTTGATGGATAAATCCATTGTAAAATGAACCAATTAGTAGACGATCAGATATTTTCTGAACATCAACACAATCAGCTTCTGTTGCCTCTTTGTTTGTCTTTATTCAAAACTAAAAGTTTGAAAGCACAGATTATATTTACAGATTCCATTTTGCTGAGTCAGCCATACAAGAAATCCTTTGCATTGGTGATATGCATTACTACTTTCAACAAATGAAAGACTGGGTGCAGGGTGCAGGCTACAGAAGATTTCAACTAATCTAATTGATTTCCTAATGCCTTGATGAAAGTTTCTGTAACTTTCACTTTGACGTAAAACTGAGACAAAATTCACCCTTGCAGTGGAGAATGCACACCCAAAAATCGAACTGATAAAGGCTAAACAAAACCCCATGACAACTTTTGGTTTCAAAGTAAATCATCTTTTGATGAGCACACATTTTTTAGCTACCTACACAAAAAGGGCGATAACAATGCTAAAATTTTATTAACATGACTATGACAACAAGACCTCCACGCAAGCAGGGTCTTACCTAGCCTCGCCTTGGTTTTTTCAGTCATCGATCGTCATATCAATTTTTAAAAAGCAATCTGCCAATTTACGACTTTTACTTGCCTTGTTCGAGAGGCCGATAAAACTTAAACATGTTCATGTGATTTCACCCACTCAGCAAATGAAGATCAGCTTGCAAATTATTTGCACATGCAGGTGACACTGCTCATTTCACAACCCACCAACCCACGATGTCAGTACAGTAGGCCTGGCGCTCCCTCTTCTTGCTTTGGCCTAAAATCATTTGCCCCTCAGTTCACCGCAGCATGCCTCAGCACCTTCGTGTTCTTCTGGCATCGACTACGTTCTTGATACCAGTTACCAAATAATCTCCAAGGTGCAAGAATGCAAACAAAGCATCATCTGTACAATAATCAATAGATATACCCGCTCTTTCAGGGAAAAATGAAAATGGTCAATGAAACCGGGCCTAACCTACCTGACTTTTGAGGCCTGGGATCTGGGATTAGAATGTGAGCTTTGTGGTTGGCCTTTCACTTCATATACCAAAGGTGAGATTGCAGAAGGGCGAGACCGCCTCAAAATTGACCTTCTTCCTTGTGGAAAGCCTCCTTTGGTATCATTGCATGTTTCGTGATATCATTTCGTTCCTTGTAGCCTATTTCAGCAGATAAGTTGGTCCTTTTTCCTGGATTCCTCTCCACCACCAAACAGCAGAGTTTCTCTTCGTTCTTTTGTCAATATTGATCATTTGCTTTGCTTATTTGTTTTGCATTGTTTTCTTTGGCCTCGGTTCAAACATATGAATTCGAATAACAATGGTGGAACAATAATGCACTGTTCGTTGTTCGTTCGGTAATCCCAAAATTTCATTTCCTGATAATTTCGTTTACTCTTTCCTTTCTCTTTACCCTGTCCTTCCCTTCTCAAGAAACTTTTGCACCATTTCCTCTCGTACTGAGAGCTAAATGATTGATTGATTGATTGATTGATTGATTGATTTTATAGTATTTATACAGGGTAAAACAGTCTGTTATCCTGTTTTACATTGTACCCTGTTAAAGGGTCATTTGCACAGAGCAGAAAAATCTAAAAATAGCCCATTGAAATCAATGGCCCACACGTGTTGTTAGTTATCGATAGCTAAAGAATGAATGCTGTTTTGCGCATTTTCTTTGTTCTATTTATAGAGAAGCCTGTTTACCATTGCACACTCCCTTTAAAAAAACTGATAACAAACAAAAAGAAACTATCTAAATTTAAACGTAAATCGAAAATGGAATTGCAATCAATATGATCTATACAGCTATTAACAAAGTGTATAAAAATTGTAGGTATGATCATACATATAGTAGATATGATATAAGGGAGAATCAGCTAAATGCAAGGTTTGCTATGCTTTTTTTGAAAGTTTTCAATGTCAGGGACAATTTTGACTCCAGGCTGAGCCAATTCCACATTGTCGCACCTTCATATGAGAAGCATTTTTTCGCAATGGGGAATTTCTAAATCAGATCTAGTATTGCGTAATTCTCTCTTACTTTGTATCCGAGAGTCTTGAGAACATTTCTGTAAGGCAAGTGGGAGCCAATTGATAGATTTGTACACCGCGGTGGCGTCAGCTCTTACAAATCCGAGAGAAGTGGGGATTTTGACGTAGGTACACCCAACTAATTTTAGGCCATTTTTCTTTGAATATTTCTACCGACATTTGGGACTTAGGGTGTCAAGCCCCTCTTGTCCCCTGTGGTGCCACTACTGAGAGGAGAGAGCTAACAGAGGTACCGAGGAACTTTTGAAATTACACGAGTTCTTAATAAGAAATCAAGATCGTTCGCCTTTTGGAACGTCTGATTGTTGAAAAAATGGTGTTGGTTAATATATCATGTATTGGCCTACCTTTCTCCAGGATATATATCCTTGATGGTGTCGATATGTTGTCCAACTTGAGTTGGCTGTTTACTGAAATCTAAGCTTCCTGAATTGGTTATAATTTCAATGTGCTGATCACCAATTAAAAAAGATGGTTGAGCATCAGGCTGGCTTGGCATTCGATCTTACGTATATTTGGATCAGAGCCTTTAAAAAGTGACTGTGTTTTCACAACGTTTAGTGAAAGCTTGTTTGCATGCAACCTATCCTGTAACTTCAAAAGATCTAAGTTTAGGTCATTTTGTAGGTTATAAATGCTTGTCAAAGAATGGACAAAGGCAAGAGCCTTGAGGTATTCCAGAGTTCATTCCCTTCACATCAGATGCAGTGCCATCTACGCTACAGAATTGTTTACCGCTATCTACTCATGGTACAAGAGGCTCCAAAACTGGTATCCAGGGTAACAGGTAGCCAAGTGTGATATGAACCAGTCATGTTCCAGGCCTGTCACTTCATGCATTGTCAGTTTTTTCAGTTGGATTTCATGATAAACCGTGTCGAAAAGCCTGGTGTCAATTGGACTTTCAAAATATACAATAGTGTGCACTAAAAGAAATGATTTTTTCACCCAGCTTCATTCCCTCAAAAGGCTCAAAATGGTAGCTGACTTCAGAAAAATCGGCGAAAAGTATGCGCCAAAACAGAATACACTGCATAAATAAAAGATTGTGTGAGGCTCAGGTCTCCTATTTGGAATAAGAATTCGCACAAAATTTGCACAAAATTTAAAATGTTGAAAGATAGATCTTATTTGTAACGTTCCCAAAAAGATTTTGAACATGGGCTGATGGTACTAGCTACCGAATTTCCAGCATTTATGTTTTAAAAGACATAATTACCAAAAAATGTGAATGCTTCATTTCTAACACATCAAGGCATGACATCTGTGTGATTTTAAAGCAGCGATACATGCAAACGATTTCGATAGTTCCGTCAAATTTGTTTTTTTTTTATGAAGCTTTCAACTATGTAAAGCAACAGCAAAGTGGAAACGGTTCTAAAAAGATATTATTTTAGTTCCATCGGGTCTCAAACATGCTGCCTCGTAAAAAGTGACACCGTACTGACACATGGGCCAAAACTTCAATGAATTATTGCTTGTCAACCAAATGAGACATTGAGCTGAAATTAAATATTTGAAATCAGCTCCTGATTCACTAGCTAGAGAAAAAATTTGGGAAGATTTCGAAAACATGACTTGACATCCAACTGATGAGGTTATATGGAATTACCCTATTTTGAATGTGTACTTGGTATATGGTACCAGGTACTGACCACAATGGTGCTGGGTACTGGGCCGTCTGGTACCTGGTAATCCCTTGGTAATGGCCCATTGGTACCGTGGTACATTTTACCTGTCACCATCCTCTTTGAATGATGCATAAAAGGTACGAATAATTTGCGAAACAAAAAAGTTCCAAAAATTCCCATGTAACTAGAGTCCCTTAAGAGAACAAAATTTTACAACTCATGCGAGAATCAAGTTCCACTCGCTAAGGTCTTTCGAATGATATCAAGTTTGCATTCCTTTGGAAAGTAATGGTACAGTAAAGTCCCGCCTTTAAGAAAATCGTTACGGTAAGGCAGCCTGATTGGTTTCTTATGTCAAGATATGCTTCTTCAAAACAGGGTGTGTATACCATGGTATAAGAAACACGTTTATACTCCAAACAGCTGTCAACATTGTTAAGAAAACGTTTTTGAAATATGCGCTGTTGTGTGTGGATCTAATAGTTTGAGTTACTACTGTATGTTTCTTGAAACTATAACATTTTGGGCCTAAAACGTTCATTCTTGTTTCTAGAGAATTGAGACCTATAATATCAGAGACATATTCAAATATACGCCTGATGATAGTGCTGTGTGCCATTGCATAAGAAACTGAAAATTAATCAGTCTGGATAGTTTCTTGTAAAGAGGTATTTTATTCTGTGAAATCAGGCTTTGGTCTCTTATAATGCAGTTTCTTAAAGGCGGGACTTTACTGTAGTTCTATGGCCAAAAACCATTTAACTCTACATAGTCTTTGATTATACTTTAGGCCTGACATATTTCCTAAAAATCCGTTTTGTATCTTTTTGCGATAAAAAAACGTCGCATGTACTGCATTTGAAAACTGACCACTCCAACATACATTTCAATTATATGACGAATAATCTATCAATGTATCCAAACTAGATTGATTACGATGAGTCCCAGGAATCGCTACTCAAAACAATCATCCTCGAACTCATAACATTACGGCATTTTTTTTGGACTCACTTTGTTGCACTTTTGAACGCCTTTTTGAATGAGGTTGCTTCCAAATTCGATAGGGGGATGTCGACCAACGGAAACTCAAAGCTCGAAGCAGAGTTTCAAGGAACTTAGACTGGACAGACTAAACTCTTACGAACGAGAATACCATGAAAACAGTTTGCGACAATGTAATCCATGTAGGTAGTAGGTACTATTTTGCTGCTTTCACCAAGCACTACCTGATTTAGTGTGAAGTTTTCAAATAGATCTGTTTCATTTGAAAAATGCAAGATTTTTGTGTTTTGCCTAGGCCCTTATCGAAACGAAGTAGATAACTTCATTTCAAAACTATGGCGTTTGATTATGAGTCGTAGTTAGGAGCCTCCGGCAGCCTCTCTATAGCAATAAGTACGGCGATATAATCAGTCTATATCCAAACTACATATCATTGGAAAGAAGGTATATAGATTGTGCTTTCAAGTTTATGCATCACATCTACTCAAATTTCGTCATTTATTTGAATTGTCAATTGCCGGTGGGTTGCATTTCTTCTGAAAACCTTGTACATATCGATTATAGGTCTGATCAAATGTACCCTGGGTACCAGAAGCTCGAAAAAAACAAGAAAAGAAATAAAAATGATTTTTCTTTCTTCTTTTATCTTTTCTTTTGAGGCTCTGGTACCCAGGGTAATCAAATGCTGTCTAACTACAGTAATTTCGAACTCGTTTAATTTACACCCAAAGAGCAATAGCAATATTAATTTTTAAATTGGCACTTATTGATGTCATGACGTCGTCAAAACCGACACTACTGGTCAAATTTCAAAATTGATCGAAGTCAAGTTTGAATCTCCAGGGTCAATTTAGTATAAATCAAGTATAATAACGGATGGGCAGGTTGCTAGCTAGACACATTAAAATAGAAAACATTCGGATGATCACACTTAGCGATAAATTTTCGTCTAAAAATTTAAATTTTCAGAAACAGAAGAACACACAAATTTCTTCCATTCTGATTTGGATCTGCAATAATGAGGTAAAGCCAACGATTCAAAGCAGTCACTTCAATGATTACATTGTTATTCAAACTTGTTTTTATTTACTTGCGTTGAAAGAAAAGAGTGTGCAAGATGAAGTTGATTTTATGACGCATCTCGAAGGAGGATCGCTGAATGCTTGTGACTTTGCAATGCTTGGAAAATTCGAACGAGGACTTAATGAGCTTGTTAACATGTGCTAGAGAGAGAGAATGTTACAGTTGTTTTGACTTAACAAGCTCTTTTAGCGGAGAGTTAGTCTTTTATTGTTATTTTGATCGCGAAAAACTAAGGCATTGACTTTAGTTTCTTATGTTATCCACTGACCACTGGCGTCAAGTACAGCTTACCACTCTGTCAGTTTTGGATCTATCTTTTTGCTTACTACGTAGAGAGTCCAATAAAAGCTTCCACTTTCCACGTCGGCAATTTCCAAATGATTCCAAGTGTTTCTTCGTAACACAAAATTAACTTTCAAAGTTCAACCCCTTTCCAACTTCACTGCAATTTCTCCCTGGTCTTCTGCAGTCGCTGTGCCAACAGATGGATTGATATCCTTTTCTTCGAGTCAGCCAATAAAAGCCCCATCAATTGTTAGGCCTGCCAATGATAGCCTTTTAATTCTTCTTTTCAACCAATCACATGAAGTCTTGGCATGCAACGGCTGCCATTATTTTACAATAAGCAAGGTATGTGCTCAAATCTCAGATTCAATCAGCTACACGTTAGTAAGCGTCCTTCGGCCGCAATAATATCAGTTCTCGATTCCATCTCAACACTAAAATACTCATGAATCTCGAGTCTCAAATCTCAACAACAATTCTCAATAACTTCTAACTATCAACCATCAAGTCCAAGTCTCGTGATTCTAATTGTCCTAATTATTCTAATTATGCGCATATTATACCAACTACTTCTACTTCATTACTCCTGCAATCCAACAATTCATAACACATGCCTCTAATAAAAGTTGAAATACTGCCATCAGCAATCCGGCTTCCAAGTGAGTCTCCACATGATCGTAAGTTGTCAGTAACAATGCTCTTTAGTCGCTGGGGGTGCGTCCTTCTTCACCTGCAATATGGAACACTGCTTTCAAAGCTATTTCCTTTGTTGAATGAATACTCTTGATACGTCTACATAGTCTACTAAAGTTGCACACGAATAAATAACGTAAAAATTACAACTAGTTTTTAACGTATATTGGGTGAATCAAAAAAGTTTGCTCGTTTGGCGTGCTATGACATTAGGCTGTCTTGGCAAGAAGACACGAGTCAAGAAGACGTCAGCCTGATTCTTTGTTCGAGGATGTAAATTACAAAGTGGAATCAACTTGAAAACTTTTGCGAGTCTCGAGAGACTTGTTGTACGTTCTATTCTGAAACTGACAACCTGAAAACTGTACTTATGAAGGCAGCACTGCAAAAATAGGACTTCGAGAAGGGAAGCAAAATGCAATATGAGCAAATTAACAAATGATGGAAATGCGAGAATGCAAACTATTCTCAGGGAATTTGTCTGTCCGTCAGTTGCTTTCTGGGAGGAAAAGGCTGGAAAATTAGAATGCTCTAAAACAATGCAAAGTTACTCCGTTTTCAAAGACGTCCGGATCTTGCTGCTAAAAGAGCCTATTAAAAGCATGTGATCAATATTCAAAACTGAAATATTTTTAGAGAAGGTGAGTTCTTACAACAGAGAGCCACTTCTTGACGTTTTCTCTTCTTATGCAGCCAAACAGAAAGATGAACTATTTGCAACTTAAGTAACCATATTGCTAACTGCGTCTATCCTCGATACACGTTTCTAATCGATCACTGCCAAACCGTTGAATGTGCGTGGTATAAAGATCCAAAATGAAAGATGGGCATGACTGGTACGATAACCGGCCGGAAAGGGGATTGGGTCCAACCCAAAACGTTTGGACTGTTTACGTCATTACAACAATGTTAATCTTTCAGTCAAAGGCTAAAGGTGAAAAATTTTACGTGGTAAAATCACACATCTTTAAGACCCTAAAATGTAAAAATGCCTGTAAGGGAATCAAGAATCAAGAATTCCACGCTCCATTCTGGTCCAATATTTATGCGGCATTGAAATTTACGTTGTCAGTTTCAGGAATAGAATTTCCATTTCAACAGCAAGTATATCATAGACCAGAATGGAATGTGGAATTCTCGTTCCCAAACATGTCCCTTGACCAGAATTCTCCTCATTTCTTGGTCTAAATGATGAGTGATTTTACCTAACAAATGTCCTCATCAAAATTAGCCTTTGACTGAAAGATTAACATTTTAGTTTTGAATATCAGTTACATACTTTTTATTCTATGGCCTACAAAAGGCGCAAACTTTTTTTGACTCACGCGGTATTTTGGTATTTTGAAACACTTTGTCTGTCTGAATGAATGTTTTTTTCCAAAATCCTTGAAGAAGCGTCTGGATGTTTTGGCCAAAGTTGTTTTTCCAAAATTTTTCGCCCAAAGGTTTTTATTTTGATAAAAGCAGAATCCTCCCTCCATAATTAATCGATTTCTAAATCTCAAATCACTACGATAAACTTTCTCTTTGTCCATTTATGTCATTCTTTGAAAATTCAACAGATGTTCTTGCTTGTTTTCAGTGTTTCGAAAACAAAACTCTTTTTGGAAACTCGCTTATCTTAGCGTATATGCACCTTATCGCTTATCACCAACGCCTTGCATGCTGTGATTGCTATCATGCTATCATCAACCTTTCGTGAAGCCTTTTGGAACTAGCCATGCGCCCATGTAGTTTGCAGCTGTGCATCCGCATTTATCATCTAGCTACAGCTTGCTTCTTTGTGTTTCATTCAGTAAACCTCCAAGGACAAGTCCGGGTTTGGTATAATTGAAGATAAAGTACAATGTAATACTGCTATGAGTGGTGCATCATTAGAAACCCGCATAAAGATCCTATGTTGATAGGAGCCTTTAGGCTGAAATTTATCATTTTTAAGCCCCCTAAATAAGAATCTCTCAGAGGCCGAAATGGGGGGAGGTTCTTATATAACAGGTTTTGTGTCTTCTGAATTCCTCAGAACTTTCAAGGATTCTTGAAATTCTGATCAGAAATCTTCAATGGTACAGCAGACTGTCAGATTTTTAGCAATAATTCTGAGCTGAATATCTTCCCAAGAAATGTCTAGGAATTCTCAAAAAGTCTCCAGATTTTGTGTGCTGAAAACAGTATTAATATGTGCATGGTGTGTACTAAAATAGCCACTTTTTTAAGAACCTTTTCAGGTTGCCTAAGAAAAACCTCGGTTCTTTTATGCGGGTTTCTACAGTATTCAAATATGCGATTTGAGTGAAGTGACGTCATATTTTAGAATCGAAGATATGCATAGGAGGTATTATTCAGTATTTTAGCTGGATTCAGTTTGTTATAGAAAAAAATTGATTATTCAAACAGGATCACTTTCATGTGTTTTGAATAGATTGAGGACTGTATGTTTTGCCCTAAGAGGACAACCACGAAATATATTCGTTTCCACGATCTTTCACGGTTAATTGCGAGAATAAACTTCTAAATAAACGTGAACAATGAAACGTGGTCACCTGAGAATGATGCAGAGTCTCTTCGAATTCTTTATATACAATATATTTGACCACTTAGATGTGTAACTGATTCATTCGATAGTAATAGTTCAATTCAACGATCCAGCGAGTTAAGAATGTCTTTCGATAACGAGTTAACTGGGTTTCCAGAGTTCGTGAATTGCAAGCCAGATATGATATTTTACCAAGTGACAACGTTTCTGCTATCAGGTCAAAAGTTAGATGCTGATAGAACTCACGAGAATATTCCTCTGCGGAGGATCAGAATGAATGAACTGACAGTGAAGAGAAAGACTTTGAACCCTTTGATCAGATATTATCATGCAAATTTGTTTTTATTGTTTTATAGTTTTGCATCGAGCGAGTGGGAGGAAGGAAGAGGAAGAGTTTTTTGGGATTATGTTTTGGAGAGAAGGTACTCTGGATTTTGGGAGTATCTAATAGAGACATTTGTCGAATTTGAACATCCTTGTTGTAGTGAGAGATTGTTACAGAGATTTTGCTGTAACATACATTATTTTGGATTCCTATCGTTCATTTTATTAGCATCGTGTTGGAAAGAACTTGGCTGGGATTTGGATCGAAGTACATAAAATGGATTATTCGTGTTGTTAATTTTCGTTATACTTGGAGTACACGTACGGGGTTTATTGCCATAGAAATGAGCTATCTCGGATGTTATTTTAGGCAGTAAGTCCCAACAGATGCTTCTTTGAAAGCCAAACCTTGCCTAATCTCAATGATCATTTAGTACTGGACAAAAAACTTTGTACTTATGCTCAGATAAAGTCGTTTTTCAAATTCGAAACATATTTAGACGTAATAAATGACTTTAAAAAGAGACAATGTTTCTCAAAATTACGAATGAGTGCTCACAACCTTGAAATAGAAGGCATTGTAAATCTGACAGGCATTGTAAATACTGCCTTTCATTGGGAATACAAGTTATTGGAGATGAAGTTCACTTCGTCATGTCTTGCCCACAGTTTCAAGACGAAAGGAAATGTCTCGAAACCCAAAAAGCCAACGTATATCCAAACGTTAAGCGACTCAATGCGTTGAATGAATATATCTGGCTATTGAGGTCAAGAGGATAAGTATTGTTTAAATCTAGTAGCGGCTTTTTTATTTAAATGCTTCAAATTGAAATCTGAACCTAGCTTGCAATAAACGTGCAACATTTATTTTTACTAGTGTAACTGTCATCATGTACAATCAATAGCTTACATTTTGTTTGTTGGAACAATTGATTTTTTTTGTTTAATTAATTGCATTCCGTAGTTAGGGTTATGTTCGTTGAAATTAGGTTCGAGAGGCCGTCTTGGCCAAGATAGGAATCAAATGTTTTAGCCGATTTTTGCTCGTGGCCCATGGCCGGAAACCTTCAAATCCTCATTTTCACGGACCAATCAGACTGCGAATAGGTGAGGAACAGGGCCGCGGAGAGAATTTTTGGGCCCCGGGTCAGAATGCTGCATGGGCCCCTTGTCAAATGAGTTCCGAAAGGTACGCCGAAGGCGTACCCGTGCGCCAGAGGCGCACCCACCTAGAGGGGTCCGGGGGCATGCTCCCCCGGGAAAAGTTTTAAAAGTAAGGTTGCTAGAATCGCTCTGGTCGCTATTTCCGCTTCCAGATACAATCGTAAAATCATATAACAAGCTAGTCATCATGCATAAGAATCATTATATTATAACAATTAACAGACAGTAAACAACCATCTATATGGGCATCTTTTTTGGTTTACAAGATGTATTTAACTTTTACTGCTTATAAGAAAACTTTGGAACTATTGTTTTCAATCTCTTCTTGATTTTTGAAGCATTATGGCAATTGAGAAATTATTGATGGATGGGCCCAGTTATTAGCACTGGCCGTGGTCTAGAGACCCGCATTTGAGCCTTATTTCGAAAAAACTCACTTACTACTTATGGGCCCCTTATGGCTATGGGCCCCAGGTTTCTGACCCCCCCTAACCCCCCCTCTCCTCGGCCCTGGTGAGGAAGACAGAAGAAATGTGTGAAAATTTTGCTCGACTTTACCTACCTTCATAAAACGCAACCAGGACAAAAAACTGCTGGAAATATCCCGGATTTTTTTGAAAGGATCTATTCGCCAGATGTTTGGGTATCCAGATTTGGATGCCGGTTTGAATATCTCATGGTCATGGTTTCTCGAAGTTATGGCCTTTCCAACACCGATGAGGCACTCAACCTTAAAGGCTGTCTGTCACGTCTCTGATTGGCCGCTACAAACAGAGCACAATTTCTTTGTGAATTGGTGTATTTGAAACAGAGGATGGCTGATCGTCTTGACTTTCTACGGCCATAGAAAGTCAGAGGAATGGCAGCCATTCAAATTTCCTATTCTTTGTATTGTCCAAATCATCCAATCAAATACGTGACAGACTGCCTTTAAACAATAGAGATTCCTGGTTAGAAACAATTGCAATAACAATAGTGATTGTTTTAGGAACGATCCCAGAGCGGCAAATATTTAGCTACGTTTCAAATTGTTCTTGCTATTGTCCAGCCACCGCAGTTTCTTTGGTTCAAGATTCAATGCCCCTTCGATTTCTTTGTGAACTGAAGAAATTTGCTTCGGTTAGTTCACACATTTCAAGTCATATGGCAATACTCTTGAGAAATTTCTGCATTATGCTACTCTTTGCATTCATGGTATAAATTTTCATGGTTCGAAATTAGTAATGAAATTGAAAGGAGGTTTATCAAGAGGTTTCATCACCTGACTTAAGCCTGGTTTTCAACACCCTCCGGGAGACATTGATTAAATCGTAATTCATCGCCGATAGTTGGCGATCCATCGCCGATGAATTACGATTTATGAAAACCTCGGTCTTGGGAGCATCGGCGATCATCGGCGACCATCGCCGATTAGGTTCCAAAAGCAAAAAAATTTGTTTTCCACAGCACATCGGCGATCATCGCCGATGTTGCAAGTCAACAGTTTCATATGAAAACAGACCATCGGCGATCATCGGCGATGGGATCGCCGATAATCGCCGATGAATTACGATTTAATGAAAACCAGGCTTTAAAGTGGCGTAAACAAGGCTTGGCAAGCCTTGTCCGATGTTTCCTATCGGACAACACTATATCTCCACCAAACTGTCTTCTTCTTCTTATTTCTTATTTAATCACGACATCCATTCAGTATAAAAAAGTATAACAAAAAATAGTATGCTTGATAATAGATATAAAAGCCAGTACTGTTCTTCCATGGATTCGTGCGAAAACATATTTTTCCTCAGCTTAGAAAATGACTTTTTAGCCCATTCTTAAACCGGGTGAGTGTGCCAGACTCTCTTATGTGTGTTGGAATAGAATTCCAAGTTTTTAGACCAGTATAATTGAAACTTTTTCTACTGAAGTCTAGATTTAGCCTTGGGATTTGGAGATCAGTTTTATTTCTTGTATCATACTTGCTTATCGAGGATCTTTCAGCAAATTTATCGTGCAGACTCTCAGGACATATCTTGTTAATTATCTTATACATCAGAACCGACCGGTCAAATTGAAACATCTGGTCGATGCTAAATGTGGGTCGAATCAAAGAGTCCTTTATTTTCGATCCTTGAATGATTTCAAATGCACGATTTTGCTGTTATTTTAGTTTCCGATAAGCTCCCCCATACTACGTCAGCATAGCGAAGATGACTCTCAACAAGCGCTTTGTACACTTGAAAAACCATTGATTGTGGGAGGATGCCCTTAAGTTTCTTCATTGCTGCAAGGCCCCCAGCAACCTTTTTCTTAACTGATTCATACTGTTCTTCCCAACTTAAAGTATCGTCAACTATTACCCCAAGATATTTTGTTTTGTCAACCTGCTTAATTTTTTCGCGATTTATGAATACTTGCGGTAATAATTCTCTATTTTTCCTTCTACGAGGATGATCTAGTATCATGTATTCTGTTTTGGTGGGATTGAGACTGAGTTTGTTAATCCTCATCCATTCTGCGATGTTTAATAACTCAGCTTGTGCTTTTTCTATAAGCTCTACTTGGTTGTTTGAGGATATTGTTATCTCAGTATCATCTGCGTACATGTTGGCTCTTGAGTGTTCGAGGCAGTGCTCAAAATCATTTAAATAAATGATAAAGAGCAGCGGTCCCAAGCATGAACCTTGGGGGATCCCACAATCTATTTCCATAATATCAGATACTTGACCATCAATGGAACAGTACTGGCTTCTGTTAGTTAAATAGGATTTAAACCAGTTGTTCTCAATACCTTTTATTCCATATTTTGCTAATTTACTGATGAGTATCTCATGATCCACGGTATCAAATGCCTTTTTCAAGTCGAGAAAAAGAGCAAAGTTAGCTTTGTTGTTGTCGATACTTGAATACCAATGATCTGAGACACCAATCAGTGAGGTAATTGTAGAATGAAGCTTACGGAAAGCGAACTGATTCTGCGTTAGTTTTTTGTTAGATTGGAGGAAATCAATAAGTTGGTCATGTGCAATCTTTTCAAATAACTTAGATAGCACTGACAAAATTGAAATTGGCCTATAGTTATTCGTATCATCTTTGGCACCTGATTTATAAATTGGTGTAATTCGTGCTATTTTCCAACGGTCGGGGAAAGTCCCTGGCCTTACAAAACTGTTAAAGATCATCGTTAGTGGTTTACAAAGAAATTCAGCAGCGTCTTTCAAAATTGCCGTTGGTATTTTGTCAGGACCAGCAGATTTTCCTTGTTTTAGATTTTGGATATATTTCAGAACTGTTCTCTCATTTACTTGTTTGAACTGGAAGACTGTTTCTTCTGTAGGATTATTAAGATGACAGAGAGGATCATCGCCCGGTTTAACTTCAATTCTATGAGCAAGTCTCGGACCGACATTAACAAAGTGGCCATTTAGGACATTGGCAATTTGCTTTGAATCAGAAACTGTTTTGCTGCCATCCCTGACTTGCATAATAGTTGTTGAATTAGGGGCCTTATCTAGCACCTTATTTATGGTTCTGTCAGGTATTTAAACCGGCATCCAAACCTGGATACCCAAACAACTGGTGAGTAGATATCTTCAAAAAAATTCGGGAAATTTCCAGCAGTTTTTTTGTCTTGGTTGCGTTTTATGAAGGTAGGTAAAGTTGATAAAATTTTCACACATTTCTTCTGTCTTCCTCGCTTATTCGCCGTCTGATTGGTCCATTAAAATGCGGCTTAGAAGGTTTCCGGCCATGGGCTACGAGCAAAAATCGGCTACAACATTTGATTCCTATCTTGTCTTGGCCTATATACCTTTTCATTAAAAAAAAGTAATCATCACGCCTGATTCATACCAGTTGACACATTTGCGGTCAAAAGACGACCATCACTTGATAAGCCTCGACTTTGTCCGTTTTCCTTCAAAGGCAAAAGCGACAGTCATCAATCATCAAAACCTTTGTTATCCGTGTAATGCAAAATTATAACAAACAAACATCAAATAAAACCGCCCGTTAATCACATCTAAACCAGTGTGAAATTCTAACACACGCAAACGAACTGCGGCTAATAATTCTTGTTTGTTCCTCATGTCCATGTCGTCCGCCTTAAGCCGGATCTCCAAATGTCGAGCCGCGAATAGTACGAATACGGTCTACTTTTGGTGGACTTGCTACAAGTCTATCTTTTTTGGGGAACGAGAGAAGGAAAAAATAAAAAAAAGAAAAAAAGAAAAAAAGAGGAGGGAAGGAAAAAGATATCTTTTTCCTTCCCTCCTCTTTTTTTCTTTTTTTCTTTCTTTTATTTTTTCCTTCTCTCGTTCCCCAAAAAAGATGGACTCCCAAAAAAGATGGACTTGTAGCAAGTCCAACTTTTGGCGGCTCGACATTTTTCGCCTAGTGGAGATCCGGCTTTCTGGCCATTTCCCAGTCACATTTTGCGCAAAGACATAGACCCGGTTTACACCATACCGGTGCAACTTTGCAATTTGGATCCGTATTTAACGAAAGCGCTACAGATCATCAGGGCCGCGGAGAGAATTTTTGGGCCCCGGGTCAGAATGCTGCATGGGCCCCTTGTCAAATGAGTTCCGAAAGGTACGCCGAAGGCGTACCCGTGCGCCAGAGGCGCACCCACCTAGAGGGGTCCGGGGGCATGCTCCCCCGGGAAAAGTTTTAAAAGTAAGGTTGCTAGAATCGCTCTGGTCGCTATTTCCGCTTCCAGATACAATCGTAAAATCATATAACAAGCTAGTCATCATGCATAAGAATCATTATATTATAACAATTAACAGACAGTAAACAACCATCTATATGGGCATCTTTTTTGGTTTACAAGATGTATTTAACTTTTACTGCTTATAAGAAAACTTTGGAACTATTGTTTTCAATCTCTTCTTGATTTTTGAAGCATTATGGCAATTGAGAAATTATTGATGGATGGGCCCAGTTATTAGCACTGGCCGTGGTCTAGAGACCCGCATTTGAGCCTTATTTCGAAAAAACTCACTTACTACTTATGGGCCCCTTATGGCTATGGGCCCCAGGTTTCTGACCCCCCCTAACCCCCCCTCTCCTCGGCCCTGCAGATCATTGTAACGTTAACAGTTCTCCAGCTCATTCACTATACTTCGTTCCGCCATTTCTTCAACGTTTCTTCCCGGGTTCGTTCCTTCAACCTGCCCTGCCTGACCTGGCGAAATTTTTTTTCAGGAGCGTGAACGCTTTACCCTGGGCAGCACCCTCTCAAGGGGAAAATGAGATCATGGTATTGATGACGGGTCGATGAGATGGTACCCAGGGTAGCACGCTTTTGACCCGTAACAGCCTTGAAACGGATAAAAACTGTACCGGTACTCTGTAGACTTGGTCATGGATACCGGATACACATAACCGATCCGAAGTCTATCGCTTTTGGTGTTGGTATGGAGGGGCAGTGCATTTCACTTATTCGAAAAAGCACAAGAGAGTTCTTCAGAACAAAAGGATCTTCACGGATTTTTAAATGGATTTTTCTTGAAAAACAGATTTCTGCCACAGATTTGTTGGAGAGAAATGACCTTCGGGACAGTCCTGGATCATAAAATTCCAGTCTAAGAAGGTCATTATTTTAACCAAAAAAAGTTTTGGTTTGTGAAAAAACTCTGCTCAAAGTACGATTAATTTTATTCTTGAATGTTTCTTGTTGAGGATACCGAGGACTACCCCTTTTGTCTTAGTCTTTTGTTTTGCTGGTAATGCTCAAAGCAGATCAGCAGCCGGGAAACCTATTACCATGCGCGAGAATCTCTTTGTCTCTTTGCTAATCCTTGTTTGGATTGTGGTTGGATTCTCCACCCACATTCTTTCCACAGACCAAACATGCTTTCTGCGCATGATCACAGGTTTCCTTTCTGGGGGATGACCGTTGCTTTGAACATTGACGACTTGTATCCCCAACAATTTCATGTCATTATTTTGACCAAGTAAACCGGTCTCATATAACCGGGTCAAATTACGTCCTCTACGTCATTGGGACTTCCACTGGATTGATTGATGGAAAATTAGCCAATCAGAATAGCGATGCGGTAATTAGATTGGAGGCTGCTAGAAAAATTAACCAATCAGCTTGCGAGTTGAGTCACGTATTTTGATGGCAACGCATGGTACAATTTGACTAAGAGGAAGAGCGGGGACGTATCAAGACGAAGAGTGGGAAACGTGAAAGGCAGAGCAAAGGATCGACTGTGTGCATCCATTGCAACGTGTTAGGTATGAAAAACTGATGAAGGCTTCTCATGAGACATTTCTCCACTGCTTTCTCTGTTTTTTTAATACATTTCTCTTTTCCCCACGCGCTTTTTCTGGGTAAAGTCGGGGCAGCACCGCAGCGGGCAGGCGCCATGTTGTTTTGTTGGCTGGAATGTTCCCCAAAGAACATGAAACCCGAAGAACAAACATTAGCTACTGTCGTAAAAACAAAAGGCGAAGAAATGGTCACCAACTAAAGATGCAAAGCCATTAGGTCGTTTTATTCTGATTTTAGCTCTTCTTATGCATGCCTTGACCTTCAAATGCGCCGTTTCTATTCGAGAAGGGTTGAGACGAGGGAAGGACCTCTTGGTCATTGTAGTGCGAAGGGGAAGGCGGGCGTGCTCGTTTCATTGGGTGCAAACCTTTGTTGGATGAGACAAAAATGCAGATCCTTTCATTATTACCTCGCAAAGAAAGGCCAAATTCGTTACACTTTTGACTTGGCAAATAAGGGAAGTGCAGGTTCTCTGTTCAGTGGAACATCACATTATTGGAAAAAGGAAAATTTGTTGATCACGGTCTGACATTTGCACGTGTGACAGTAGCATTGTTTGATTGGCGTTTGTTGTGGCTGGTCAATGAATTCCCACTGCCTAGGGGGTCTCAACTTCGTTACAGGTTATTGGCACGACAAGGGATGTTCTTATGCATTTCAAAGCAACATAAAATGAATGAATGATGCTGTCTTTTCAGGAGGCAGTGCAAGTTCACATCTTTGATGTCAATCTGTGTGATAGTAGGTACTAGGCCTAGACGTTGCTAAATATTGACGGTTGAAAGTGTGTTGAATTGAACTGTGGCAGAAAAATTTCGGATCCTCATTGTTGCTTTCAAGCAGATGCACATTGTTCTCCCAAAATTGGTTATCTTAGCTTAATCTTGTTTAAAAAAGTTTCACTGGCATGATTCTGTTTCGTTTCTCGGAAATTGGGCTATTCCATTTTTTAACCATACAGGAGGACAGGAGTAAGATTTCAGTCCTATCGGCACACCTTGGAAAAGAGTCATTAGTTAGAAGCCCCCCCCCAGAAACAGTATTTTGAACTGACTATCTCCTGGGAAATGATGGACAGCATGCGTGTGAATATGGGATAGTTTCTACAGCCTCCCTGGAAATTTTTTTAAAGATGCATAAGCCCCTGGAAAATATTTGTTAAAATACTTTGCCTCCTTTAAAAAAATATTCAAGAATTCTTGACCTCCCAAAAATTCCTTTTGAAGGCCCCCCTAGAATTTTACTTCCATCCCCTTGTATGGAGTAAAAGTGGAAAAGCCCATTGCGCTCCACACCATCAGATTTAAACCTTTGATCAAATGACCTTTCCAGTCCAGCAATCCCCATTTTGCCTTAAAGGTCAGATAAAGGCAAGAGACATTTTTATTGATTTCGATCATTTACGACCTGGAGATTTCAAAATTTCAAACGAAATTTCAATATGAGTTCAGGAAGTTATCGAAATCGCCTGTCGAATTCCGTTTTTTAGTCAAATTTTAAAAAAAAAACGCGCAAGGAAAAGAGCCTGGAACTAGCAGAGGCGTGACGTGGAATGAGTCGAAGGAATCATTGCAAAGCTGCGAGGGAATGGAGGAGTCTGTTTGCACTCACTGATTGTCAAGTCACGAAAGTTAGAAACGACTACTTACTTCAACTATCTCAAACCAAAACGCCCAGAAAGTAGGTAGTTTATCGTCGTGGCTAGTCAGCGTATGCAGAGAAGAATGTATGTGCACATTATTCCAAACTTTGGCGTGGACCGACTCGTTGCAGCAGTGAGCTGTGGACTGACTTGGAGAGGGAACCCTTCATTCAGACTTTCAACAACGAAAACATTGCCGGTCTGCACACGATATTTCAATCCTAACGACTTTAAACATTCATTGGCTGCTGCAAGTGCATTAGCTGGCTTCCAGAGCACCTTTCTGAGAACTCGTCGACGTGCTGAACATGAAATTATAGCTGAAATCGAATGATACACTCACCCACTCTTCGAACATGACGACACCGGATTTTGCGATATCAAGAGTAGGCCATGTGAGCACACTCATGCTCACAGATAGATAAGTGCAAGTTCTTTCTCTACATTTATGTTTCCTTTTCTTCGATAACGCTCTGGTTCTTTGCGAATTTTTTAGGTGGCCAAAGTATTGCCTCACACAATATAGTTTGTATTTACAGATCCTTCGTGAAGCCATCCAAATGCAAATGTGCCTTCGATAGGCGCTTGTCGCTCTAATGAGGAGAATGAATCCTGATGGAAAAACAATCAAACCCTGGGGAGATCAAGGCGTGTTTTTCTGTAGTCTTTGCAAATAACACAATAGTAAAATGTTTGATCAAGACCATGGCTTGATCAAGACAATCAATATTTTTAACTGCTAATTTGCATCAAAATAATTCAAATGATGTTTTTATGTTCCACTTGAGGAGAGCAGAACACAGGAAGCTTGGCCCGACTGTGTTGAATTCACTCCTCTGCATCGAGGGAAAACTATGAGGGTGTGCTGCTCCAATACTCGATCTTTGGGAATGTTTACTGTTCGTTGTGTATCTGCAATGCGGCGTGTGTTCTTCACGGTTAATCCTTCGAGTGCTTTGGGCCCCTCAAGTGATGAATTTCTTATGACTCATTCCACGTCATGACTTAGCTAGTTCCAGGCCTTTATCATCACGCGGTTTTTTGAAGGAGTGCCCTTTTTCAAAACCCCCAAACCTATCCTTTTGCATCGCAAAGATAAAAAATATTATTGCCATCGGATTACCCATAGTTTAAAATTATAAATATAAAAAAATCGCATTTGCCTTTATCTGACCTTTAAGGGCAAATCCTTGGGGGGGGGGGTAACTAAGCCTATTCTTGGATAGGGATATGCCATTTTGGTTCAATTCAGCGTACACGTTTTTTATAAGAAACTAGGATCAGGCCATAGAACTAAAAGTTTCTTAATTTCACTTGAAATTTTGTCGATTTTAGTAGTAAAAGTCCTAATTGGTTTCTTATTTTTCTGAATGTAGAATTAGCAATGTGGTCGCTAACACTGCGGCAGATATGTTTCGTGATATTTGAAACATCATAAAGGAATAAACTGTGTTCTGTTATGTTGAAAACACAAATGAAGAGTTCTTGAGCAATGAAGGACTATAAAAGTTTTATTGGTGCTTACACTGGACTTTGTGAGGCGGAATTGACCCACTTTCCTTGCTGCTCTTGGACTTTAGTGATTTTGATGAGACTTGTGACCAACTGTCAGTCTTTGTCAGCTATTAATGCATGAAGTGTGTATGACTGAGCTTCTGGGGCAAAGTACATAAAAGAGCTTTTTGATGATTTTGTTGTCATCTGTAGGCATGTTCTTTGCCTTGCAACCATGTCCTTTACCTTGAACTGCAACCATGGTATAAAATCTTGATGGCAGCTACAATGGAGTTAGGCCATCTGTTACGTGCGAAATGAACTTTTGCCTTAGAGATTTTAGAAACTTGCTTTCTTGTTTGTTTTTTAGTTTGTTTCTTTGTTTTCGTATCATTTATCTTACATTTGAAGTTTGTTGTGCACGTTACTGTTATTTTGCTATTGTTTGGACCGTTTGGATTATTCTTTATTAAGAAACTCGTGGCTATAAAAGTTGGGCGCACGCGTTTCTCGGGGTGGCAAGATTCAGTCGCAAAACAAAAGGGACGAAGTTGGTCATGTTTTTCTGGGGGCAGTTTTGCCCGGCCTATTTTGGCTGTTTTCTTGGCGTATCTTTATAGCTACGAGGACAAACAAATTTGTGAGTAGAACTTTTGATTTATAATCTTCATTGTACATTTCGTTGATATTTTCCGATATTTCTATTTATGTTTGATATGTTAGTTATGCGTTTAGGGGATTAATTTGTTGTTTATTTATTTTAGCAAACCGTTCGATATTGGAGAACCCGTGTTTATTGCTTTGTTTGGTTCTTACGCGCGTTTGGAGTCGAAAGTCCCCTGTAGCTTTCAGAGTTACATCAGTTTGAAATTTATTTGTTTTATTATGGAAGAGGAAGGAAGTCCTACACGCATTAGGCGAAAGAATGCAACCCTGGACTGGGATGGTATTGACGCAGAGAGGAGAAGATGTCTGAAGCGAGCAAGAGGAAATGCAAAACGTTCTTTAACGATAGTCATGAACAAGATAGGAGAGTCGTTGCTGGTTGGACATTCTGTTAAAGAAACAAACTCGTTAAAAGAGAGCCTTGACAGGACATTTGAAAATTTTAGACAATCTTGTGACACCTACCAGGAAGCTTTGGAGATTGAAGATGACATCGATGAGTCTAAAGCCTATTTTCACGAGGCAGAAGCCAGGTACCTTTGCATGAAAGAGCGTATCGCTCTGCAACTTGAGTCGTTCATCCACCCTGTCCAGCACACCCATTCCGAGGAAAACCTAGTGGAGAATCTCGAATGGAGAGTATCGCCGAGTGATTCGGTAAGTCAAACTAAAAGTAAGAAAAGTTTATTTTCTAGATGCTCCAGATCTTCAAAGAGGACCGCAAGCAGTTTATCCTTTGATGAGAGAATGTTGAAGAACGCAACGTGGAAGGCATCTTTGTTAGCTGAAGCATCAATGCTGCAACACAAACAACTTCTCGCCAATCAGGAGCTACAAGTGAATCAAATAAAAGAAGAGCTGCGTTTGAGAACAGAACTGGCGAAAATCGAAGCAATGGAAAAGGTTTGTGACGAGTTTTCATCCTCAAAGAAGACACCAGGTTCCAGAGTAACACATGACAGTCATGATTTCATTCTGGCTGACATGTTGCAGTCACGCCCACCATTACTTACAGAGCCATCGGCCCCTCAGCAGTATCCTCCTGGAAGTCATGCTCCTCAGGATTACCCCTTTGCGAGTAATGCTCCGTTGCAGATCTCAGTTGCCAGTGATGCCCCTCCACAGTTTCCTATTGTCAGTGATGCTCCTTCACATTTATCAGTTGGAAGTCATGTTCCTCAGGATTACCCCTTTGCAAGTAATACACCACAGTTGTCGGTTGCCAGTCATGCACCCCCACAGTTCCCGGTTGCCAGTCACGCTCCTGCACAGTTGCCGGATGTCAGTCATGCTCCCGCACAGTTGCCATTTGCCAGTCACGCTCCTGCACAGTTGCCGGTTGCCAGTCACACTCCTGCACAGTTGCCGGATGTCAGTCATGCTCCCGCACAGTCGTCGATTGCCAGTCATGCTCCCGCACAGTTGCCGGATGTCAGTCACGCTCCCGCACAGTTGTCGATTGCCAGTCATGCTCCTGCACAGTTGCCGGTTGCCAGTCATGCTCCTGCACAGTTGCCAGTTGCCAGTCACGCTCCCACACAGTTGTCGGTTGCCAGTGATGCACCCCCACAGTTGCCGGTTGCCAGTCACGCACCCCCACAGCTGCCGGTTGCCAGTCACGCTCCTGCACAGTTGCCGGATGTCAGTCACGCTCCCGCACAGTTGTCGATTGCCAGTCATGCTCCTGCACAGTTTCCTATTGTCAGTCACACTTCTGCACAGTGGTTGCATGCCAGTCACACTCCTGCACAGTTGCCAGATGTCAGTCACGCTCCTGCACAGTTGCCGGATGTCAGTCACGCTCCCGCACAGTTGTCAATTGCCAGTCATGCTCCTACACAGTTGCCGGTTGCCAGTCACGCTCCTGCACAGTTGCCGGATGTCAGTCACGCTCCCGCACAGTTGCCATTTGCCAGTCACGCTCCTGCACAGTTGCCGGTTGCCACTCATGCACCCCCACAGTTGCCGGTTGCCAGTCACGCTCCTGCACAGTTGCCGGTTGCTAGTCATGCACCCCCACAGTCACCGGTTGCCAGTCATGCACCCCCACAGTTGCTGATGGCCACTTACGAACCTGCACTGTTGTCGATTGCCAGTCACGCTGCTGCACAGTTGTCAGTTGCCAGTCATGCTCCTGCACAGTTGCCGGATGTCAGTCATGCTCCCGCACAGTTGTCGATTGCCAGTCATGCTCCCGCACAGTTGCCGGTTGCCAGCCACGCTCCTGCACAGTTGCTGGTTGCCAGTCACGCTCCTGCACAGTTGCCGGATGTCAGTTACGCTCCCGCACAGTTGTCGATTGCCAGTCATGCTCCTGCACAGTTGCCGGTTGCCAGTCACGCTCCTGCACAGTTGCCGCATGTCAGTCACGCTCCCGCACAGTTATCGATTGCCAGTCTTGCACCCCCACAGTTGCCAGTTGCCAGTCACGCTCCTGCACAGTTGCCGGTTGCCAGTCACGCTCCCGCACAGTTGCCGGTTGCCAGTCACGCTCCCGCACAGTTGTCGGTTGCCAGTCATGCACCCCCACAGTTGCCGATGGCCACTTACGAACCTGCACAGTTGTCGATTGCCAGTCACGCTCCCGCACAGTGGTCGATTGCCAGTCACGCTCCCACACAGTTGTCGGTTGCCAGTGATGCACCCCCACAGTTGCCGGTTGCCAGTCACGCACCCCCACAGTTGCCGGTTGCCAGTCATGCTCCTGCACAGTTGCCGGTTGCCAGTCACGCTCCTGCACAGTTGCCGGTTGCCAGTCACACTCCTGCACAGTTGCCAGATGTCAATCACGCTCCTGCACAGTGGTCGGTTGCCAGTCACGCTCCCGCACAGTTGCCGGATGTCAGTCACGCTCCCGCACAGTTGTCGATTGCCAGTTATGCTCCCGCACAGTTGCCGGTTGCCAGTCACGCTCCTGCACAGTTGCCGGTTGCCAGTCACACAGCCCCACAGTTGCCGGCTGCCAGTCACGCACCCCCACAGTTGCCGGTTGCCAGTCACGCTCCTGCACAGTTGCCGGATGTCAGTCACGCTCCCGCACAGTTGTCGATTGCCAGTCACGCTCCTGCACAGTTGCCAGTTGCCAGTCACGCTCCTGCACAGTTGCCGGTTGCCCATCACGCACCCCCACAATTGCCGGTTGCCAGTTACGAACCTGCACAGTTGCCGGTTGCCAGTCACGCACCCCCACAGTTGCTGTTTGCCAGTCACGCTCCTTCACAGTTGCCGGATGTCAGTCACGCTCCCGCACAGTTGTCAATTGCCAGTCACGCTCCTGCACAGTTGCTGGTTACCAGTCATGTTCCTCAGCAGTACCCCACCAGTGATGTTCCTCCTCAGTTACCCTGTACAGAGCCGATGCAGTACAGAGCTCAAGATCTTGAGACAAATTTTGAATCTGAGTCAAGCAGAGAATACCTTGAGGTCATGAAGAACCTAGCTGTTGCATCGCTGTTGCCTAAATCTGAGCTAGCCGTCTTCGATGGTAATTCTTTAAGATATTTTACCTTCCTGAAAAGTTTTGAAAATAATGTTGAGAAAGATACTCTCGATGCTAGTAGAAGATTGCAGCTTTTAATACAGTTTTGCACAGGAAAGGCCAAACGATTGATAGAGAATTGCATATTAATGGAGCCAGAAGAGGGATACAGAACTGCCAAAAGACTGCTTGCTGAAAGATTTGGTGATAAATACAAAGTCACAAAAGCTTGGATATGTAAAATTTCAGATGGCCCAGCCGTGAAGCCTGGTGATCGTGAAGCCCTCCTTGATCTAGCGGATGACCTGCAAAGCTGCGAAATCACATTACAAGCTACAGGAAGATTAATGCAAATCAATAGTGAAGACAAACTGGTGAAGGTCATTGGACGTTGCCCTGGATTCGTCAAGTCACGTTGGCAGGCAAAGGTACAAGAGATCAGAGAAGAAGGCAGAGACCCAAATATTGCAGATATTCGACAACTTGTTCGCAAGGCTGCAGTAGAAAAGAACGACCCTGTGTTTGGAGAAATAATGGACAGTGACAGTAAGAACAAAAGAAGTGACAAGAAGTATAACAGGAGAGCAGGTGAATCATTGGAGAGAGGGATCAAGCAAAGAAATATGAATTTCAGTGTCCAGACTGCTGAGAAGAAGTTAGCCAATGTTGAGAGTAAGTTGAAATGTTTTTTCTGCGAAAAGAGCCACAAGATTGGTGACTGTGACAATTTCAAGAAGCAAACTGGTGAGGAACAATTCAAATTCATGAGATCAAGAAAACTATGTGATAACTGTTTTTCGTCCTTTCATTTTTCCGCTGGCTGTAAAAGACGAAATTCATGTTCAGTTCCTGGATGTCCTTTAAAGCGGAAGCATATTACATCATTGCATGCACCTCTTGTTGCCTTTATGCAGAATCGTGGCCAGCAAAACACTCAGGAAGGTTCACAACAGGGGCAAAGTGGAAGCAATTCACGCAGTAATGACAAACAATTTGTTGGTGTTGCCAGTGATACTGGGGCCGGATGTGGAAGCAAGGGGCTCACAATTGTGCCTGTCAAAGTGAAAGGTCAAGGAAAAGACAAGGTAATATCCACTTATGCTTTGCTCGATAATGGCTCGACTGCCTCATTTTGTACAGATGATCTTTTGAAGAAACTGGAAATTGAAGGAAGAAGATGTCACACGTCAGTTACGACAATCAATGGTGTAGAAGACAGATTGGACAGTACGATGGCTAACTTAGAGGTGATGGACATTGATGAAAATACGTTCTTAGAAGTCCCAAATGTTTTCTCAATGACGAATCTGAATGTTTCAGCTGACGCAGTCACAAGACAGGATGACGTTGATCGATGGTGCTACTTGGAAGGTGTGAAGTTGCCTTCAGTACTTGATGACATGGCTGTTGGTTTACTCATTGGTGTAGATGTACCAGAGGCACTTGAAATTGAAGAGATCATACGTGGACAAAATGGTGGACCATATGCTGTCAAAACGAAGTTTGGCTGGACACTAAATGGACCGATGGGACGAATTTCTGCAAAAGGTAAACATTGCTACAAACTGAATGTATCTTACAGTGATAATGATCTGAGTGAACAGCTTCGTCAATACTTCAATCGTGATTTCAATGAGTCTATTGCCGACGAGCAGAAGATGATGTCATTAGAAGATAGAAGAGCTCTCTCAGTGTTTCAAGAGTCTGCTCAAATCGTTGATGGCCATTATCAAATTGCGATACCCTGGAGAAACCCAGAAGTATGTCTTCCGAACAATAGACCAATGGCAGAGCACAGACTGCGACAACTGAGAAGGCGATTGATAAAAGACCCTGACATGCTGAAGAAGTATTCAGATTTCATTGATGATCTTTCTTTTAAAGGCTACGCACGAAAGATTCCTGAAGATCAAATCAATGTTGACAGCACTGTCATATGGTATTTGCCACATCATAATGTCGTTCATCCTCAGAAGCCAGATAAAGTACGAGTGGTGTTCGACTGTGCAGCGAAATATCAAGGTGAGTCATTGAATGAGAAGATTTTACAAGGTCCTGATTTAACCAACTCGCTCGTTGGCGTACTTATGAGATTTCGACAAGAACGAATTGCTCTGATGGCAGATGTAGAGGCGATGTTTCACCAAGTTAAAGTGCATCCTCATGATGCTGATGCCCTGAGATTTCTTTGGTATCCAGATGGAGACCTCAAAAAAGAACCAGAAGAATTTCAAATGCTAGTCCATCTCTTCGGTGGAATCTGGTGTCCTAGTTGTGCAACATATGCACTGAGAAGAACAGCTTTGGACAATGCAGAAAGATTTCCCATTGATGTTATTGACACAGTACAACGCAATTTTTACGTTGATGATTGGCTCAAATCCGTAAAGACGACTGAACACGCTATCAGCATGTGTAAGCAGGTAACAGACCTCTTAGCTCTTGGTGGATTTCACTTGACCAAATGGATATGCAACAGGCGTGAGGTATTGGACACAATTTCAAGCTCCGAGTTGTCAAAGGAATTGCATAACGTTAACTTTGAGAAGGATGCATTGCCTGTAAAGAGAGCATTAGGAATGCAGTGGAACGTTGAAACAGACAAGTTCTTCTACGACATTAGCATCAAAGAAAAACCCCCAACAAGAAGAGATGCGTCAGAATCCGGATATGGTGCTGTATCTTACATTAGAATGGAAAACGGAGACGGAAATATTCATTGCTCATTCTTGATGGGAAAGTCAAGATTGACACCAGTTAAACCAATCACAATTCCAAGGCTAGAGCTGTCAGCTGCTGCTGTTGCAGTCCGACTGGACAGAATGATAAGAAGAGAGCTAGATGTCAGTGTCAGCAATTCCTTTTTCTGGACAGATAGTACAGCAGTATTACGGTATGTGAAGAATGAGAATAAACGGTTTCAGACGTTTGTTGCCAACAAAGTTGCAGTCATTCATGCGGGATCAAATCCGAAGCAATGGTTTTACATTGACACCTTACAGAATCCAGCAGATGACGCTTCGCGGGGTCTAAATGCGATGCAGCTAGTGAATAGCACAAGATGGTGTCGAGGCCCCGAATTTCTTGGGCAAAACATGTCAGTCTGGCCAGTTAATCAACAAGACTTGGGTGAAATTCAAGAAGATGACCCAGAACTCAAGAAGGCAATTACATCTCATGCATCTCAGTTGAAAGAAGCCAAAAGAATGACAGATTTACTGTTTTCAAGATTTTCAGACTGGCATCGATTAAAGAAAGCTGTTGTGTGGCTACTACGCTTTAAACAATGGCTGCGATTGAAGGCAAAAAGTGACAAAGTCAACCTGAAATTCAAAACACAGGGAAGAATATCAGTGGAAGAAATGAAGTTGGCTGAAGAAACCATTGTGCGTTGTGTGCAAAATGAGATTTACGGAGAAGAAGTGAAGACCCTGAAGTCTGAGAAGATGGTTGTGAACAAATCAAGCTCTTTGAGAAGATTAGACCCATTTCTGAAAGGTGATATCCTCTGTGTTGGTGGAAGAATTAAACACATGCCAAGCTCAAATGAAGAATTCAAACATCCAACAATTCTGCCGAAGAAACATCATGTTGTAGACTTGATTATAAGGCACTACCATCAACAGTCAGGTCATTCAGGTGTGGAATATGTGCTTGCAGAGATCAGACAAAGATTTTGGATCATTAAAGGAAGAGTTGCAGTTCGCCGTGCAATTGGCTGTTGTTTCAACTGCAAAAGAAGAGTGCAACCACCAGGACAACAAAAGATGGCAGATCTTCCTGCAGATCGAATAACTCCAGGTCAACCACCGTTCACTTTCGTTGGTGTGGATTTTTTCGGGCCATTCCAGGTTAAGAAAGGTAGGAGTTTAGCAAAAAGGTATGGAGTTCTCTATACATGTCTTGTTGTTCGAGCGATACATATTGAAGTTGCACACAGTCTAGATACGGATTCCTTTATCAATTCATTAAGAAGATTCATTTCAAGGAGAGGAGCCCCAGAAGAAATCCGATCTGATAATGGCACAAATTTCAAAGGAGGAAACAGAGAGATCAGTGAGGCCATACGTCAATGGAATCTGAACCAGCTGCACGAGTTTCTTCTTCAGCGTGAAATACGATGGCATTTTAACCCTCCACGTGCGTCGCATATGGGAGGTGTCTGGGAAAGGCAAATAAGATCAGTTCGAAAGGTGTTTGCTGCAGTGCTGAAAGAACAGACGCTGACGGATGAGGGATTGCACACTTTGCTATGTGAAGCTGAGGCCATCATCAACGGACGACCACTGACAAAGCTATCAGAAGACCACAGGGATGTGAGTGTGCTAACACCCAACCACCTTCTACTTCTTAGACCGAATTCATGTTTTCCCCCTGGTGTGTTCTCTAAAGCAGATTCATACAGTAAAAGGAGATGGCGACAAGTTCAGTATTTAGCAAATGTTTTTTGGAGGAGATGGTTGAAAGAATATATTCCTAACTTGCAAATCAGACAAAAGTGGAACAAAGAATGCCGTAACTTTAAGAAAGGCGACATAGTTCTTGTTATGGATGAAACAATGCCAAGAGGTACCTGGCCACTTGGAAGGGTAATGGAAGTAAAGACGGGAAGAGATGGCTTTGTCCGAACAGTGCTTGTGAAAACAATGAAGTCACAATTGGTTCGACCCATAAGCAAGATTTGTCTACTGGAAGGAGCACCAGAAGTGGAAAGAGAACAGTGTTGAAACATTTCTTACTTAATGACATGGTTTGAAACAGTTCGTTTTGGCTCTCTGTTTGGGGCCGGATGTTACGTGCGAAATGAACTTTTGCCTTAGAGATTTTAGAAACTTGCTTTCTTGTTTGTTTTTTAGTTTGTTTCTTTGTTTTCGTATCATTTATCTTACATTTGAAGTTTGTTGTGCACGTTACTGTTATTTTGCTATTGTTTGGACCGTTTGGATTATTCTTTATTAAGAAACTCGTGGCTATAAAAGTTGGGCGCACGCGTTTCTCGGGGTGGCAAGATTCAGTCGCAAAACAAAAGGGACGAAGTTGGTCATGTTTTTCTGGGGGCAGTTTTGCCCGGCCTATTTTGGCTGTTTTCTTGGCGTATCTTTATAGCTACGAGGACAAACAAATTTGTGAGTAGAACTTTTGATTTATAATCTTCATTGTACATTTCGTTGATATTTTCCGATATTTCTATTTATGTTTGATATGTTAGTTATGCGTTTAGGGGATTAATTTGTTGTTTATTTATTTTAGCAAACCGTTCGATATTGGAGAACCCGTGTTTATTGCTTTGTTTGGTTCTTACGCGCGTTTGGAGTCGAAAGTCCCCTGTAGCTTTCAGAGTTACACCATCGCAACTTTATCATGAAATGCACGTTTTAGTGATCATCTGTTTTTTGTCAAGATATCAAGATGATGTTTGACTTCATTTAAACTACTGATTTGAGAGGTGTTGAAGAGACTAAGAATAAAAGTTTTATAGGCATTCAAACGAGGAATGAAATATTGTAAATTCTTTTCTCTTGCACAACAAGAAAAGTATTGCAATGGCTTCAGTTCATTTCGCCGGATACAACATTCAAATTGCTCACTGTTAGAGTTTCAAATTGCTCCAAAATTTGCATATAGCGAGAGGAAAAAGAGATTTATGTGTTCTACTAAAACTTTGCATCCTCTCTCACATTCATGATTTGACCTTACCACAGTATGTAGATTATTCTTTGTAAAAAAGCACATGAAATTGTAATATTTATCATTTTTGCAACCACCTCCTTAGGGGACCATTTTGGCAATAAGGTCAACTCTATCTTATGATGCTATCCTTGCCACTTTAATTAAGGGTGTTTTTATCTTGTGCTTATCAAATTTGCTATGTAAATTGTATTGTAAATATTTCATTTATTTATTTATTTATCGTTCTTTTTTTACCATTTTAATTTTTCTAGTATGCAGCAAATGTTTACGTATTTATTGTTTACAATTTCACCATGGAGCCTCCAAAGTTGAAAGCACGTTTGTCTCCTTTCCTTTCAGCAAGCGGCTATGACAGGCAGGGCAAGAGGCAGATCCAGAGGAAGGGCTCGTGCAGCTCAGGCAGCAGAGCCTGCCCCAAGACCCGGGGCACCACCAACAAGGGAGGAAGCACCTCAGGCTGCTCCTGCACCACAAGTTGCACGTGGGAGGGGACGAGCTTCAGCGCAAGTTTCAGCAGCAGCACCACCTCCAAAACAACAGACTGAAGTGTCAAAGCTTGGTGAACAGATGTCAACAATGACTGTTGGTGGGACAGCTGCAGGTGGGGCACCTGAGGAGCGTCCACAAAGAGGAGTCACTGAAGACTCTCTTGTGACCAAACCAGCTAATGTGGCTGAGGTTACAGGATCATATGGGAGGCAGCTCAAAGTGAGGACCAATTATTTCAGACTCATTCAACATGCTGATTTTCAAGGATTCTTTCAGTATCAGGTGAAATACAATCCACCCATCGAAAGCCGTAACCTGAAGTTTATGCTTTTGAAAGACCATGCAGAGTTGCTTGGATCAGTGAGAGCCTTTGATGGGATGATCCTATACCTTCCACATAAGCTACCAGAGACTGAGACAAAACTGATGTCAACAAGGAGGTCTGATGGTTCAAGTGTAGAAATCACAATAAAATTCACCAATGAATTTCCATTCAACAGCCCAACCACAATGCAGCTTCTAAACATCATCTTCAGGAGGTAAGAAAAGTTAATTTTGTGCTCATCCAGTGAGTTTAGAAAAATAGCATTGAGTATGAAAATACTGGAGTAACAATACATCTGGGAAACAAAAAGCTAATCAAATGCTAATTGCTTTAAAATTAGATGCTTGAAATTGTTATAACCTATTTATTTTTATGTTACCCTGTATTTCTTACCAGATAACCTTTTGCATACTTAAGTCACAGGTAAGAGGTGAGATTAACCCTTTGAGCCCTGCAGTCGCAAATCTGCGACAACAATGCACCCACGCGTAGGCCTGCAGCCGCAGATTTGCGACGAGCGTAGTTCCTCGCGTTCTAGCGCGTTTTCAACGCAGTAAAGCAGCCATTTTGGTTCATACGGGACTTCTTTGGATAGGTTACATAATAAGCTTCAGAATGATGTGAAATACAGGTGGTGGTTCCAGTGAAATTTTCGGAGCTACGACGAGTTGAAAGTTTTGAGAATTCTATGTTGTTTTTGCTTGCGAATCAGCTGATTCAAAATATGGAGACGTTTGTATTGAATGGAGAGCAGTACAGAGAGATGTTTGGTAATTCAGACAGCAATGTTGAAGGGTTTCATGGCTTGTCATAGGTCGAAGAGGCCTCGAGATTTGAGCAATGCCGAAGGAGAAGGCCATATAGGCCTAAACTCTGAAAACATCGAAGCAGAAGACGACGCGATGTCAAGTACATACAGCAACTGGAGCATATCGTTACCACGGCTGGCTGCAAAACTTTACTGAAGAAACTGGCCTCAAGCTGGATCCTTCCTAGATGGAGATATGCCGAGGAGGCCGATGTACAATTTGAGAGACAAAACTGACTAAAACTGACCGAGAGATTATTTTTTACTGCTGCCGTTAACAGTAACTGTTAATGTTAACCTGATGCTGGGGAAACGAACGGACAACTATACAAGACTTTATTTTCACTGCTATTACTTATTAGTTACGAGCAACTGTAAGGTAAAATATGGAGGAATCTGATACATATTACAAATGTCACAAATAGGGAGTTTTATCTTGAAATTTTTTCTTGAAAGAATGATCCTGTTTGAGATACATAGCTTGAAGTGGGCATAAAACTACAACAAGTGTACAGAATTCAAAGTTAGTTAATATTTTCACTGAATTGTGCTGTTTGGTAGGGGGTTTTTGGGATTTTTACTCGAGAAATGCGTCGGAATAACAACGGAACATTTTGAGATCAAAGGTCAACTTCTTTCAAATGTATTCTCTGTGTCATACATCTGAAGCAGATTTGATGGAGAGAAGAGACCAGAGAGGCAAAAACATGTTCATTTCTTTCACAAAGCAGGGCTTATGACATTTAAAACTATAAATCGGAAGTTGGCAGGGAACACAATGGCCTACTGCAACTTTTTGCTTTGGTTTGAGATCGTCTTCACCCTCAAATCTCGTCATTTTTGGTGATCTTGTGAAGCTGCAACCTAAAATGCCGAGGAAATCACCTGCAACTTGAAGGAAGATACTTAAAGTAAGGTTTTGTGTTAATAAACAAAAATTTCAGACAATTTTGAACAAGTTTGTAACACTTCATTTTGTGTTTTGATAAAGTTTTCGCGCCAAATTTTTCATTTCAAAATTACAGGTCTGTTTTGATGATGCATCGCAAAACAATCCAGGTGGGCAGCGAACGTGTGCGAAAACAATGCAGGGCTCAAAGGGTTAATGCGTTTGCAGGATTGCGACTTATGATAATAATTTCTTATTCTGGTGTTTGATCTCACTTGAGTGAATCAGGGAAATATTGGTTTCAGTTGCTCCTCAAGCAAAGAGAAGTTGTTTGCAGTGAGAACAATGAACATGGATTACCATAAGCTTACTGAGTAATGCATGATGGAGGCTTCTCGAAGAAAAATCACAAGTTTTTCATTGATATTTGTTGAACTTATCAATATTTTCAATCTGTTTCCCTCTTGCAATAAAGTACCTCTCTCATCCAATGTGGCTTCTGAAAGCATGTTTCAAGAGCTTGAAAGCTGCCCTGTCAATTCAGCCTCATTCTGGTGATGTGGGCAGCCTCTATATGATGTAGCAAGGTATGAAATATGGTCTAAGTTATACCAGCCTCCTGAAGCTCTTTTTCATTTTCATTTCATTTGTTTAACTATGTCGAGGGTAGCTCTTTGACATAAATGCTGATTTTCAAGGGCCCTCCCATGAAATTGAATTAAAATTGATTAATAAGTAAACATTAAAACTACCATGTAAAAATTCTATCAACAACCTTAAAACTACATATACTAAATTAAAAAGAATAAATTCTAAATTGTTTGTTTAAAACAACTTAGAGAGGTTGCCTGCTTAGACTGAGCTGAGAGGCTATTCCACAGCTTTGCTCCTCTTTAAGAAAAGGATTTTTGGCTATTTGCCGTCGTCTTTAGAGGTAACCTAAGATCTGTCTCAGTGTTATGCAGACAGTAAGAAGAGCACTGTGAGCTTTTTGTGAATAGTTTACACAAAGATTGTCGGGCCAACCCATTTAGCGATTTGCAGACCATTGTTTGAGACTCATTTTGAATGAGTTCTTGAATAATCTTCCAACCCAGACTTTCGATAAGTGGGCTGCTGGGGGCAAGATAAGGCAAATATCTTATTTGGAGCCGGAGCTACGAGTGTCTACCGGCGGAGAAAAATTGACCTTTCTTCCAAAATTCATATAAATTGCTAGAAAGGAGATATGGCGATGAAGATTTCACAGAATATGTACATTAACCTCGGCAATAGCCCAGATGCATTTGCTTTCCTAACATCTCAAAATATTTTACAAATTCCAGTGATTTCCAACAGGCAAGGCAAATGGGCCTACGCTCATCCTTGGTAGAAACCAATTCTTGGGCCTGGAATCGGCCAATTAAACAACCCTGAGCAAGGTAATCCACTCACCCTTGACTCCAGCACCCATTTGAGCTCATTTATCCATTAAATTGGGGTTAACTTCGATAGAAAGCAAACAGTTTTGTGCAGATTCGAAGAAGCTTCCATGTTCCATGTTATGTCGACAAACGCAACAATTCTCCACTGTTGACAAACATACGAGGCAGTCTGATGTCATGGTTGAAGAATAGCATTTTGTTATGGCCCTCCTGAGAATGTTTTAAAATGTCAAAATCTTTTAGATTACAAAGCACTTTTTCAAAAACAATGGTATTTCATGTTTCAAACAATGTAAAAATACATTTTAAATATTCATTAGGGCAATGACATAATGCTACCCTTAAGTCGTAACGCCCGGCTGCCTCGTGTGTTTATCAACAGTGGAGAGTTGTTGCGTTTGTCGACATAGCATGGAACGTGGAAGATTCTTCAAATTTGCACAAATCTGTTTGCTTTCTGTCAAAGTTAACCCCAATTTACTGGATAAGTGAGCTCAAATGGGTGCTGGAGTCAACGGTGAGTGGATTATCTTGCTCGGGGTGGTATAATTGGCTGATTCCAGGCCCAAGAATTTGTTTTTTTTTTTTTATACTCAATATAAAAATTGTTACAAGGACGAATTACCTAAAACACTACTTACAATATACTTAACTACACTACGAAGACGATACCCCGAGGAGCATAATACCCTGTCTACCCCGACGCCATTCCATAAAAACACAGAACTAAACTAAAATTAAATATACGATTACAAAAAGCTACATACAACAATTTACCGATGACTGCTGGGTGGCTTATGAATGAATAGGGTAAATGATAGATCTTCATTCAAATCGACCAGTTTCATGGATAAACTGTAGCGTAAGCTCAAGAATATGTCGATTTAATGAATTGGGAAAATCATCATCGCCATACAATAAGATTTGCAATAGAGCATCATTTTTAAGATTTACATATCCAAGTGGTCGTAATAATGCATAGATTCCAGCGAGAAGGTTTTGTCTTTGTAAATCGAAGTAAGGGCAGAGCAACAAGAAGTGTTCCGTATCTTCAATACCATCATTTGTCGGACACATAGGGTTCGTGGTATCTTTAAAATTGTGTTTAAATTTATGAAAATTTAGCTTGCTGAGGCCGACTCTTAGTTGAGTTAGATAGGACAGACCTTTTGGGTCATGAATCCCATAGACGGGTTTTCCAGAAGGGCGAATTTTCAATAGCATCTTCTTCTTGAAGATGGCAACAGATGGCGCAAGCCTAGTCTCAGTTTCAAGTGCATTCCATTCGGACAGACAATGTGGATAAAACGTAGATTTGAATCTTTCAGTTCTTGTCCTTATTTGCGCGATTACATCATGCTTTCGGAGAGAGTATTGAGACTGCTGATGAGGTGGAATTGGATCCCTTGTATAGTTGGGTGTTAGGTTATTTACAATTTTATAGAACAAAGTAAGGCGTCTACTCCACCTACGAAGACTAAGAGATTCCCATCCAAGCTCAGCGTACAACTTCTCTCTAGATGTTCCCCTCCACGTACCTGAGACGGCCAAAGCAGCAGAGTATTGGACAGATTCTAGCTTTTCCATAAGATTGGACAAGGTGACATTTCCACTGAACTCGCATATTTTTGGTGGATCATGGTATATGACATCTCCATAGTCTAAGTGAGGTCGAACATAGAGCTTGTATAGCTCGTTAAGGGTGTTTCTAGGTAGATATCTTGAAAGAAACCTCAACATACCAATACTCTTTCTTGCTTTAGAAATAGCTACTTTAATATGGGAAGAAAAGGTCAACTTTGAGTCTAGAACTATTCCTAAATGCTTGTGTTCGACAACTTGCATCACGGGTGTGTTATTGAAAAGAATTTCGGGATGATTGGTTTCAGTTTTTTTCTTCGAAAATATTAATTCGACTGCTTGCTTTTGTGAATCAGGATTAAAGGACATCCTCCAGTCATGAGCCCATTTACTGATCAACTCCAGGTCATGATTCATGTCACTTGCAGCTGTGTCTGAGTCTTGCACAATTGTAAAAAGTGACGTATCATCAGCAAAAAGCTTAACGTTGCACTTCAAGTCTGCAGTTAGATCATTAATGTAGACCAGAAAAAATAAGGGACCTAGAATGGAACCCTGGGGCACTCCTGCTGATACATCTCCCCAACTAGAGCTCTGTCCATTCAGTACAGTTCTCTGTTTTCGATTTTTTAAAAAATCTTTGATAAGACTTAGAAGTTGCCCGGAGACACCGCATCGCTTTAATTTATATATTAACCCATCATGCCATACCCTGTCAAATGCTTTAGAAATATCAAGGTACACGGAGCGAACATCAAGAGGAGGATTGCAATCAAACGCCGCAAATATTGTATGTGTTATCGAGATTAGCTGATTAATTGTTGAGTCACCGGGACGGAAACCTGATTGGTTGGGATTCAGTAAGAATTTGTTTCTACCAAGGATGAGCGTAGGCCCATTTGCCTTGCCTGTTGGAAATCACTGAAATTTGTCAAATATTTTGAGATCTTAGGAAAACAAATACATTTGGGTTATTGCCCACGTATATATACATTTTCTGTGAAACTTTCATCGATATATCTCTTTTTTAGCAATTTAGATGGATTTTGGAAGAAAGGTCAATTTTTCTTGGCCGGTAAACGTCCGTAGCTCCGGCTCCAAATACGATATTTGCCTAAACATGTAAACAACTCTGGACGAATATCTCTGCAACCGATTTATCAAAAAATATTCAAAATAACTGCAATATTTCAGCATCCATTTCAGTTTTTGTGAGGGTACCAGAAACTTCACCAAAAACGACCGATTTCGTCTCGGGGGGTTTGAAGCGGCGATCTCATTAGCTGATTGCCGTGAGGTTGGATGATTTCCACGTGTTCTGAGAACCAGTAAGGATTTGAGCCTTATCTTGATGGGGGCATCAAAGCCGCTTTTTGTTACAATTCTAGCAGCACAGTTCTGGAGTTTTTGCAGCTGATTAATTTCAGTTGAACTGGCGCAGCTCCAGACAGCAGCAATATTGAAAGTGGGGCTCCCTCCACAATACCCATTTAAATAGTTTTCAAAGTTTCTTTTGGTAAGAAAGATTTAGCATGCTTTAAAAAGCCTACTGCCCTGGAAGCTTTGGTAGAGTCAGCCTTGATTTGCACTTTCCAGTCCCGGGAGCAATCAATTTCTGCACCAAGGTATTTTGTTTGATGAACAGCTGGAAGCCTATTCTCATGAATTTTCAATTCTAAATCTTTGTTCTGACTTTGGATAATGTTTTCCCTCTTCTTGGTAGAAACCAGCATGGAATGAGTTTTTGCAACATTTAGAGACCGTTTGTTACCCCGCAGCCAGGTATCTAGTTGCTCAAGATCGCTTTTAATAGCCTCATTCAGCTGAGTGATATCTGAGGACTGATAACACAGACTGGTATCATCAGCATTCATGGATACAGTGGAGTCTTGAACAGCTTGTGGGAGATCATAAACAAAATGCAAACTATTCAGAACTAGAGCCATGAAAAGAAAATTTCAGTTATTTCTAAACAATGTTCATACACTTTAATTTAATTTCTGATCGATTAGCTTTTTCCTGATGAAAAAGGAGTTTGAAATTTCTGATTGAGACATTTGAAATCTTGTGGAAAATGTCCAGCACCAGCTGAAACTGTTCAGCTTGCAAAGGGGGTTAAGACCATTGTCTGTAAATTCAGTAGAGTAAGAAGTAGAATTTTTCTTATGAAGAAGCTGAAATTTGCAAAATTTCCTTCATTTTTTGTTGCCTAGCAACAAATCATGTGATTAAAGTTACCATTATTATGTTTGAACAGTCTTTTGTCCAAAGAACAATAGTGGAAAGTCTGATGGATACATCTCTTACCGTTTTAGAGAACAGAGGGGGAGCGGCGAAAGTACCCCAAATTCAAAACTTCAAAACATACCCCATGTGCAATAGAGTTGAGAAGTTTTCCAAATCTAGAAATATCACCTTGAGATGCCTGCTGGTATCATATTGACCCAAAAATGTCAGAAGTTCAAATGTATTTTGAAAAGACAGGAGAAATCATGTTGCAGCCAAGCGATCAACGCATATGAGCAGCCTTGAATCAGATGAATCATGCAACTTAAGAATTTAAAATCAGAGATGATTGTTGTAGTTTGGCTCTAACAACCTTCTTTTGTGGAAGATATATTGGTTTGGTGTAGGTGTCCCAGGAAACAAAAAGCTATGTACTGTATATAGACAGAATATATCACAAGTTCATTCCAGTTTCTTGGAAGGTTCAAATTAATACTTGCAGCTTAAATTTTCATCCAGAAGGAGACCAAGAAATTTCAAGAAACTCTTGGTGTGAAAGCACCCGTAGCCAGTTTGTTTCTCAAGAGATGAATAAGATTCTGAAGATTTGTATATCTAACCTGGCATATTTAGTGTTTTACCATGGGGGGGGGGGGAGTAATTATTTGGATTTTCTAGTAAAGGGGCATCTCCAAAGAAAACTTACACTGAACTGATTTTCAAAATTTTCTCAATAGGATCTTGAACATTCTTGAGATGAAGCAGATTGGAAGATCATACTTTTCTCCAGATCGAAAGATTGACTTGGAGCAATTCAGGTAAGTGAAACTCTGCTTTTGATATTATATGTATATAGTTTGCTTGCTTGGTTTAATGTTGTAACTGCTGTAGTAGAAAAAGGTTATATATTTATCAGTTTATTAGTTTTCTGTGATGGTATTTATCCTTTCTTTTAGTTGTTTGTTTGTACAGTTTGCATCTGAATGGTTTGTTATTTAGAATAGTAAGAAACTGAAAGTGATCAATTTTACCATCCTCCTTGAAGATTTCCTATGTGCAGACCTGGTACTAAAGAAGAAAAGGTCTGCACAGCAATGACCAAAGCTTGCTACCTGGTTGGAAAATAATTGATGCAGTCATGGGTAATTAACATATGTTTATTGTTTTGTTGCTGTCACACTGTGCTTTCACACATTTGTGTTCAGTCATGTTTTATTTTGTTTGTTCTCATCACCTACTTCCAGTATTTTGTTTTGTATTGTGGGTTTTGTTTTGGATGTTTAATTGTTGATTTGTATAATTTGTGTGAAAGGTTTTGTTTTGAATGTTTAATTGTTGCTGATATATACATAAGGACCGCAAGAGGACTCAACGAGGGGCGATTTTTAAAAAGACATATAAGACTTGTCCACTATAATCCTAGTCATAAGAGAAAACCTAATTTTTCTCTAATGACTATGCTACAATTTATCCATGGTGTGAGTGAAATTAATGGGTCTCAGCAGAGGCTAAGGATATCATTGCCTCTCCATGATGCAGTATTAAAAGATCTGTTTCATGATTCCAGATATGGAACATGTAAAGGCACATTCCTTAAAAATTAGGTGCATACTTTTGAGATCTTATACAGAACGAGTGAGACCCCGTCTCTGCACGATCCGCATTGATCCCCTTTCTCCTGCCCATTGTTGTCCAATTTGCTTTTTTGCGTCATCGACATCTCCCGCTTCCCGTGCCCCCTCCAGCCCGCCCTTGCGCTCCTCACATCACCCCGAGCATCTAGCTTTGCAGAATGTCTGTCAGAGGTCGGAGGCAGCCGCACGGGCTCCGCTCAAAGCGGCCAAAGTTTTTGGCAGCCTCTCTTGATTGCCACATCAACGCACATCAACGCACATCAACGCTCGTCAACGGACAAAGCTGCTTTGTCAATAGCAAACAATGCTGGAAACATCGATGTCATCAAGTGAAACGTCATCTTCACAGGGGCTCACGTCCTCCGTCGTCGTCGTATGGGGCACGCAATCCCAGCCAACAATAGTACCACTTACTGGGGGCAGTCACGTGATTGGATCCCTTATCACGTGGCAAATCACAGGGGCTCGCTTCCACCGTAATGGGGGGTATGATCCAGATGCAAACCAACAACAGGACCATTGACTTGGGGGCAATCACGTGATCGACGAAAGCCTGCCCAATGTCACGTGACAGAACAAGACGTCACACAGTGACGTCTTCACAGGGGCTCGCTTCCACCGTAATGGGGGTATGATCCAGATGCAAACCAACAATAGGACCATTGACTTGGGGGCAATCACGTGATCGAGGAAAAGCCTGCCCAATGTCACGTGAAAGAATTGACAATACTACTTGGGGTAGTCACGTGATGGCATCCCATATCACGTGGCTGGGAACCCATATCACGTGGCAAATTCTCCTCATGCACAGTTGCATAAATCAGAAGATGATGCTGCAAAGGGGTAACCAATCCATTGGTCTCCTAAGAGGGGAAACGAACCTCTGGAGGGGAAGCGGCAACGAAGATAAGTCATGGCTGGCTGGTCTGCCAAAACACATTTGCATGTGGGGTCATAAGATAGATGGCCAATGGGGGCTGTCATGTGATGACCCCATGTCACGTGACTTGCTTGGCAAGTTGCCAAATATGATCATGTGACTTGGCACTATTCCCTCGACTCCCTATCATGTGACCTGCCAATTTATGACGTTTTGAAAGAGCACAGTATGGAAGTGACAACGAAGTAGATAGGCCTACTCACATCTGTCATCTGAAGCAAACATGTACAACTTTTCTGTCTGTACTGAAAATTACCAAGTGGCGTGAAATTTTTGCTTTATTATTGCTCCAGCGAAAACATAGGCCTACTTACGTTCCACTTCCATCCTACTCATTTCTGTGATTTTCCCCCTTTGAATTCGCATCGCCCTGTTTTAAAGGTACTTCAATCCAATTTAAGGGCATTCATAATAGCTTTCTTGCAAACTGTAGTCCCCAATAAACACTCCTGAACGTATGCAACATCTTCATATTTAACTGTCAACATGAGATCTTCCGCAACACCAAAATTTCCATGTTGCCTCAAGATTTGCAGGTGATTTCATCGTGCCAAAACCATTAGGTAGGAAGTTTCTCATGCCAACATCGTTAGCTAAAAAGTTCTCCGAAGACAATCGTCTTCAAGGAAGATTACATCATTAGTTGCTCATTATTCCTATTCATTATTAACGAAGAGGCCTGCACAGAGGTTCTCCAGCGCATCTAGCTTATACACATTGCCATTGGCTAATTTGAATTGATACTGATCCTATAGTGAAGCTACCACAGAAGAAAGCGAGCTGCTATTGGATAATTTCAAATGGCTCAACCTATCTAGCGTATACGTATTCCCATTGGCTAATCCGAATTAATACGGATCCCACAGAGAAGCTACTAATGAAGAAAGCGAGCCGTTATTGGCTAATTTCAAATGACCCGACCCATCTAGCTTTTACGCATTGCCATTGGCTAATTTCAATTAATACGGATCCATAGTGAAGCTACTGAAGATGAAAGCCAACTGTTATTGGTTAATTTCAAATGAGCAGACCTTTCTAGCTTTTACGCATTGCCATTGGCTAATTTCAATTAATACGGACCCCATAGTGAAGCTACTAAAGATGAAAGCCAACTGCTATTGGCTAATTTCAAATGACCCAACCCATCTAGCTTTTACACATTGCCATTGGCTAATTTCAATCAGAACCGACTCCATAGTTAAGATACTAATGAAAAAAGTGAACTCCTATTGGCTAATTTCAAATTGCCCAACCCATCTATCCTATAGGTATTCCAATTGGCTAATTTCAATCAATGTACATCCCATAGTTAAGCTAAAGGGGCGATATGCAACTGGGGGCAATCAAGTGCCTACCCCATGTCACGTGACATACTTGGCAAGTTGCCAAAATTGGCCATGTGACTTGGCACAGTGCCAAGTTCCGGCCATGTGACTTGGCACTTTGCCAAGTTATGTGACGTCACTTGGCACAGTGCCAACTTCCCTAATTGCATTCCTCTCAACAAGCCGACTCCATTTCTTTAACAATTTCAATGACTGCTCCTTCGCATGGCAAAATATACCTCTGCAATCTGCTTCTTTTATCCCCTCTTGAATGAAGGGTTCTGAACTCCGTGACAGAACTTTCTAATTATATTTCCAATAGCACTCTTCTTCCCTGCATCCCATATAGCACTCTCACGAGAGTGCAGTAAGAATTTACTAGAGACCCAGCCAGTAACCCTTGCAGCAAACGACATCATACGCTGAATTTGTTTCTTTGCGATTTGCCTGAGAAGGTAGCTAATCCTCTCCACACTCAACGGTAAATCTATTCGTCTCATTCGCAATAAATCTTTGGCGCTGCCTCCCTGCTGCTAGGGCTCTTTTCCTTATTGATTACTACAGAATTTCATTTCCACACGAAGAACCAACACCTACATAATGCTGCGAGAAAGACAGCAAGAACAATGAAGATAGTTTTCATCTACATAAGCTAACCCGGGAAAGAAAGGAAACTACATTAACAAAGGCAACTAGGGCAGCAAAGGCTACTGGATTAAGCAAAGCAACGAAGAACAATGTACCTAAGACAACCACAATCATGGACATAAATTATGAGACAAATTCATCTTTCCCGATATTTTCACCTGTAGAGCATCCTTTGCCCCCGTTCCCCCTCAATCAACGTTGAAAACTCCGAGAACCTTCCTTCACCCGTCACTAACATTGAATAAGAGGGGAGAGGGGGATCTTCAATAGTCAAATCTTAGAATTTGGATTTGTCATTAACTATTTTGTCCATGATTACAGTGGCAATAATGCAGGACAAGCCATGTAAGGCACAAAAGCTACCATGCCCAGTAAGGCAATAATGCCAAGTTGAGCATCTCTACTACACCAACCAAGACACGCAGCACAATGAGGCCATCTAAGAGCTCCCGCTACTTCCTCCCACAATATCACTTATCTACACACTTGAGGTACCAGAACAACCGCAACAACTTTACTGACTTGGTGTTCCTACTCTCGAGTCCTAAATACGGGGGGGGGCTGAGATAATAGTTGGGGACTGGTAATGGCTCGAGGGCAACCCTCCTTAAAAGAATTAAATACAAAATATAAGTATGAAATATAATATGATAAACTCATATAAGTTTTGACAAAATGAAAATAGTCATTTTGTCTGTTAAAAACGTATCTTTTCTATATTCATGTAAAAAATACTTACTATCATCTCAGTTTTCAACAACAGTAATAAAATGGGGTCCCAATACAAGTGGGGGAGCTGGAAAACTTTTCAACAATTAATAAATTGGGCGGGGCATTATTCGCTACCCGAGACACGCAACCATGTCAGCTAAGGACGTTTTGAAAGAGCACAGTATGGAAGTGACAACGAAGTAGATAGGCCTACTCACATTCGAAGCAAACATATACAACTTTTCTTTCCGTACTGAAAGTTACCAAGTGGCTTGAAAATTTTGCTTTATTATTGCTCCAGCGAAAACATAGGCCTACTTACGTTCCACTTCCATGCTACTCATTTCTTTGATTTTCCCCCTTTGAATTTGCATCGCCCTGTCTTAAAGGTACTTCAATTCAATTTAAGGGCATTCATAATAGCTTTCTTGGAAACTGTAGTCCCCAATAAACACTCCTGAACGTATGCAACATCTTCATATTTAACTGTCAACATGAGATCTTCCGCAACACCAAAATTTCGATGTCGCCACAGAGTTGCTGGTGATTTCAACATGCCAAGCCCATTAGGTAGGAAGTTTCTCATGCCAACATCGTTAGCTAAAAAGTTCTCAAAAAACAATCGTCTTCAAGTAAGATCACATCATTAGTTGCTCATTACTTCTATTCATTATCACGAAAGCAGAAGCCTGCACAGAGGCCCTCCCGTGCAGCATCCAAATCATCTAGCTTATAGACATTGCTATGGGCTAATTTGTATTGATACGGATCCTATAGTGAAAATACTAAAGATGAAAGCGAGCTGCTATTGGATAATTTCAAATGGCTCAACCAATCTACCTTATACACACTGCCATTGGCTAATTTGAATTGATGATGATCCCATAGTCAAGGTACTAAAGATGAAAGCGAACTGCTATTGGCTAATCTCAAACGACCCGAAACATCTAGCTTTTACACATTGCCATTGGCTAATTTGAAATCATTCGGACTCCATAGTCAAGCTACTAAAAATGAAAGCAAACTGCTATTGGCTAATTTCAAATGGCCCGACCCAGCTAGCTTTTACACATTGCCATTGGCTAATTTGAAATCATTCGGATCCCATAGTCAAGCTACTAAAGATGAAAGCCAACGGCTATTGGCTAATTTCAAATGAGTCAACCCATCTAGCTTATACACGTTGCCATTGGCTAATTTCAATTAATACAGATCCCATAGTAAAGATACTGAAGATGAAGGTCAACTGCTATTGGCTAATTTCAAAGGACCCAATTCACCTACCTTCTACACATTCCCATTGGCTAATTTCAATCAACATAAATCCCATAGTTAAACTAAAGGGGCCTACACTGTGTGAGTCGTATGACCTATTTACTTACCCCAGATGTATTCTGATAAAGGTGATATGCAAGTAGGGGCAATCAAGTGCCTGCCCCCATGTCACGTGACATACATGGCAAGTTGCCAAAATTGGTCATGTGACTTGGCACTGTGCCAAGTTCCGGTCATGTGACTTGGCACTTTGCCAAGTTATGTGACGTCAATTGGCACCGTGCCAACCTGCCCAATTGCATTCCTCTCCACAAGCCGACTCTATTACTTCAATATTTTCCACGAATGCTCCTTCGCACGGAGAAATATACCCTTTGCAATCTGCTTCTCTGACCTCCCCTTCAACGAAGGGTTCTGAACTCTGTGACAAAACTTTTTAATGATATTTCCAATACCTTACGTTCCTCCCATATAGCACTTTCACGAGAATGCAGCCACATTTTACGAGAGGCCCTTCCAACAGGCGAGATCATAGGCTGAATTTGTTTGTTTGCGATTTGCCCAAGAAGGTGGCAAGTCCTCTCTACAAGTCGACGGTAGATTTATTCGTCTCATTCGAAAAAATTTCGGTCTCCATGTATGTAAGCAAACCCTGGAAAGTAAGGCAACTACATTAACAAAGGCAACTAGGGAATAGCTTCCCTGCTGAGTCAAAGACAGCATCCTCCCTGGATGGTTTCAAGAAAACTGTAAAGGTTTAATTTCTTTGTTTATTGTATATATTGTATAATTGTAAATAGGCTTTTAGATTATGGTTTCTGATTTTAGTAGTGATTTATTTTAATTATTTATAGTATGTAAGTTTTTAATGGAGGACCCCTTGAAAAACGGCTTCTGCCGAAGGGCTACCCTCCTAGAAAGATTCAAATATGAAATAAATATGAAATAGGGGAGCAAAGGCTACTGGAGAAAGCAAACCTACGAACAACAATTATGGACATAAATTATGCAAATTCATCTTTCCCCATATTTTACATGTAAAAAACTATTTACCATCATTCCACTTTCCCACAACATTAATAAAGTTGGGTTCCAATACGAGAGGGGGAGTTGGAAAACTTTTCAAAATTAATAAATTTGGAGGGGGGCATTGTTCGCTACTCGAGAGAGCGCAACGATGTCATCTAAGCCTACTAGAATAACGAGAGAAGGAAATACATAGTAAAACTATCAGACAACTACAGCAACTTCACACGCTTGAGGTACGAGAACAACTGTAGCAACTATACCGACTTGATTTACCAACGATCGAGTACCACAAAAACAAAGAGAGGGGGTTAGGAAAGTAAGAGGGATTAGAAATAGTTCTATATACTAATTACTGGGGGCTTGGAACAATCCAAAAGGGGATGCTTGAGAATGGAAAATATTCGCTTTTTCTTGGTTAAAAACGTATCGTTACTATATTTACAACACATTAACGATCAAAGGAATAACTGGGAGACTGGTAGAAAAAAATACAACGTATATAAGCAGTGATAGGGCAACTGAAAGTTTTAGCTACTTCCTTCCACAATAAGATTCATCTACACACTTGAGGTATGAAACAACTGCAGCAATTATACCAACTATATGTTCCTACAATCGAGCCATAAACACGGGGTGGGTGCCGAAGAATAGTCGGGAGGGCTGGTAATGGCTCAATAAACTAATGTTCTTGAAGTATTGCAAAACATAAAAAGACATCAAAAGATAATGAAATTGAAAAAATACAATGAATGATGCAGTGATGCTGTGGCGCGCGAAGCGCGCCAGTGGCCGCCGAAGGCGCCCAGCCCTCCGCAGGAGCTAGGAACTCCGAGCCCGCGCGCAGCGCGGGCTCGGATTCCTAGTATGAAAGAACACATGTTGACAACCATGTTTTTACTGTATACCCTGCAATTTGTATCATTGCCTGTGAACATAGGTGACATTTTTTCTATTTGTCTGTCAGTCAGTCTTTGGCAAGTCTTGATGGGTTAGTTGCACATTACTCATTGAATGGAGCTTGAATGCCTGATTGTATTTGTTCATTTGTGTGTCCACAAGAGACTTAACCAGCTATACTTACAATTTTCGTTTTCTGCCATGAAATTAAAATTCCAGGATATGGCTGGGTACTTGATGTTTATTTTGAAAATATCTGTTTCCTTTGTGACCAGTTTGAGCTTTATTTAAGTGGGAGAAACTTAGGAAAGCATTATAAGGGAATGCATGTTCATCCTAGATGCAAGCAACACAATTCACTGACATCAGGCTTATTCCCAGGAATGCACCTTTAACCCAGTTCTTAATCAACCCAAAGTACAGAAGCTTGCTTGTTTTGTTCCACTGTTCTGGAGGTTGAAAAGTTAATACACGATAAATATTCACAGGGTTGATTATATCTTTCTTCATTAACTATGTATAATCTAAACCCCAATTAAAAGGAATTTATTGCCCTTCACCGAAGCGGGGCTTTCTTAGAACAACACATGTAAAGAGAACAAAAAAGGTGCTGTGGACTCAATCTTGAGAAATTTCCGCTGGTTTGCCATCAGAAAACAAGTCCCAAAATCCAGTTTTTCTTGAATTTTCCAATTTATACCATGCTTAACTGGCCAATCATGCTTTAGGTAATACAATGATAGCTCTGGAAACTGGTGAGACCAGTTCCTAAAGGAAGTCTCGGAGAGCAGCAATTGTGAGGTGGTTTTGTCTTTTCAATCATGAAATGAAGGCTGTCATGTATTCTCAGCTGAAATTTCCTCATGGAAATATCTAAGAAATTAGCTGATAAGAAAAAGCTTTGTACTTTGTTGCCACTGACCTCTGCACTATGTTGGAATGAAAGAAGGTTGTTTTGGTTTGCTATCTTCAAAACATGGAATGGGGAAACAGGGAATGAAACTGCAATTGGCCTGGGAATCAAGTCCAGGGAACTGTTTGGATAGTTTTCATTTGCAAAAGAAATGATGGAAAAGTGGAAGCAGAGAAGTTTTATCTCTCTTAACTCCTCCATGACTTCATTCTTATATATTCGAATGCTAGGGAAGTCAAGGGCATTATAGTATTTACTATTACTAGCAGTGTTAGTTGCGGAATGTTCACAGAGGTAGCCCCCTTCCACGCACTTGAATACGTTTGTTTTAATGGCAAACTCTGGTCGGATCATATTGCAACCAGGGAGTCTTCTACCTTTTTTGGAAACATGAAATTTAGCCAAAGAATTTGTTCTAGACATCCAACTATACACCTTAATTCCAGGTTGCAGTTATGGCCAGGGTACAATACTAGCATACTGCGTTATGATGCTGGGACGTTATTGAACTTGGATGTATCTCACAAAGTGATGAGACTGAATACTGTTTTGGACATCTTGTATGAGCTGTATAACAAAGTAGGCCAAGGAAGGTTTTACACTGCTGCAGTAAAGATGCTGGTTGGAGAAACTGTCCTCACAAGGTAGGTTGAAGAGAGCCAGCCCATTGGACTTGGTGCTTCCATAGTCAAGCTTAGCTAATAGACCAGCCTTGAAGAAAGGAATTCTTTTTTGTCTTCTTTCTGATTTATGCTTGCTAAATGAACAGATTGTCTTCTGTAATTTTTCCTGGTGGAAATAGGTCTCTCTGTTCCAATTTTTATGGGATTTCTTGAGAAGGAAACCTCTGAAACCTTCAAAGATTTCCTAAAATTGCAATCAGATTTCTTTAATGTTTCTGAATCACAACAAAGACTCAAAGGTGATTTCCATAATCACAAGATGATGCTTTGTGCTGTAAGAGGCACTCAAAGCTATGAAGTAAGAAAACCATCAAAATTTTGATAGTCATTTTTTCACATGATTTTGTAGGTTTTTGACCATTTATCTTTAAGGCCCTGAAATAAGGCAGAGGCAGGCATGTGGTAGCAGGGATAAATCTTGTAACAAAAGAAATTTTTGTTTGCTTACATTTTGCACCATAGCCAGTGAACCAGCTCCATTTTAATCATTGATCAAAAACTTTGTCCGTCAAGAGTCATAGCTTTTGGGAAAACAATAGGAAAGCTACCCTCTCAACTTTTGGTTACCACAAAAATGTACTGTTGAAGAAACTTAAGAAATTTTAGATCTGTGTTGTCAGATATATTTCCTAAGCAGGATTGCTTGGCCACTTTTCTACTACACCTGGTTTTTGCTAAATAATTTCTTGAAACTTTGTCATTTCATCATTTCACAGACCTCACCTCTCATTGCCTTAGAGGGAGCTTAGGCCCAGCACTTTGGTGGGGTGAATAAAATCAAATGTATTGGAACCTTAATTTCCAGTCTGGAACTTACTCGTGAAGAGCTCCAAATTGTTGTTCCTAAAGACAAAGATTAGCTTTATTGTGCTGGACCTAAGCTCGCTCTAAGGACAGTGAAATAGTGAAATGATGAAGTTTCAAGAAATTATTTCACAAAAACCAGGTGTAGCAGACAAGTGAGCAAGCAACCCTGCTTGGGAAATTTATCTGACAACATAGATTTAAGAGTTCTGAAGGTTCTTCAAAAGTATATTTTGCAGCAATCAAAAGTTGAGAGTATAGTTTTCCAATTGTTTTACCCAACGTGCAAAGTTTTTGATCATGTGATTAAAGTGGAGCTTGTTCATTGGCTATGGTGCAAAATGTAAACAAACTAACTGAAAGTGCAATTGTTACTAGATTTACTGCTGCTACCCCATGCTAGCATTTGCCTTATTTCAGGGCCTAAAAGAGAATTGGTTTTACCAAACAAAAATTTTTGCATCTAAGTTTTAAGCTCTGAAAGACAAACAAGTTAAGCTAAGCTCTGACTGACAATTTTATTTTGAATATTGTGCACAAAAGAAAAGTATATATATACTGCATGTCATGCAGTACTTCTTATTCTATAGCCTGCCAATTTTTAATATCTTTGACTCACCTGGTGCACAAAAAGATGGTGAACTTGATAAAAAGTCTCACATTATAGTATTTTGCACCTCCAGATATAACAACAAAACATACAAGATTGACGATATTAGTTGGAACCAGCATCCCACAGACTCATTTCCAAAGCGTGATGGCACTCAAATTACCTACAAAGAGTACTACCAACAGATGTATGAGCAAGCTCCGCAAGATGACGAGCAACCACTTTTGGTTAGCAATCCAAAAAAACGGGTAAGAAATTTTTTGCAAATTGATCAGAGGATAGTGAAATGACTAGTGGACATTGTATCATTATTCTGTTGTCTCAAAGAACACTATCTGAGTAATCAAAGTTGGCAGACACTTGCCATTGCTTCAAGGAGGATATAAAGCCTATCCCATGGTCCAGTTCTGCACACAAAATAATGTGATGGCGCGCGGAAGAAATTGGCCAAAAAGGGCTTCCAAAGATATTTACCTTCCCTTTGTGTAAATACTATCTAGAAAAATGTTAAGTGTCTTAATCTATTCAGTAACTCTAATTCTTTTCAACAAAGCTGAAAAGATGTAAGGCTGATCTTGTTTTCCAACCATCCATCTGCGGAAAGGTTTTGTGGCTGTGGTGAAGTATAAAAACACTGGTTGGATTGCAGACTTTTTAATTGCTCAGGCAGGGGACTTGTGGCTGAAATTTCATCAGATGAAACCTGAAACCTTGCTTTAGTCCAGCAGAATGGTGTAAGATAATGGCAGAATTGTGAGTTTTGAGGTAAAAGCATGCAATTTGGCACGCTAATGGATCTATAAGTGTTCCAAATTGCATGCTTTTACCTCAAAACCCACAATTATTTCACCATGCTGCTTGACTACTTAGTTAAATGAAGCTAGAAGTCCCACAAAGTCCCCATGACGTTTAAAGTTCTTCTTTACAGGTTATAAGATGTATATAGTTCTTCTTTATATTTAAAACCTTAAATAATAACTTTTTCTTTTTTGTTTACCTTGCCTGCCCCCTTAATGTAGCATAGTGTTATTGGTAAAGAGTGGCGTAGTGTTACGTTGTGTTCTTTTGTTAGTTGATTTTTAGATTATTGTTCAAATTCACTGTGAGAGCCATTCATAGTGGGGACTAGATGACCATGTATCTTTTCCCGCTATGATTGGCTCAGATTATTGTATTGTAGTTTTTTTAATGTTATACTTATAAAAAAATGTATATATAAAGTTACGGTGCCTTCATTCTAATCCATATGGGAGCGTTTTCCACCCCCTCAAGGTTTTTCACGCGACGTGTTTGAAGGAAATCAACAAAGCCCCCAAACTTCTCTGACTTTTCATAATTATCCATTAGCTACATTTTGACAGAAAAATTTTAAAACAATGGAGCTCACAAGTCACATTATATGCCCATATGTGGAAGAAGGTAACAGAAAATTCATTGTTTTTTATGATTTCAATGGAAAGATTTGATTAATTTATGAAGTATTAAATGCCAAATGAATCAGTAAACAACGGGCGTTAATTTGATATAGGAATTATGGAATTTGATGTTGTCAGCATTTTTTTAAGATGATGTCATTTTGGCCATTATTTTGGGCAATTTGAAAGTTTTTTGATTTTTTTCAAAAGTTTTCAATTGAAAACTCTCCAATGATATGTCTGGAATGGGGTATCAGCATTTTGTAGATTCTTTTAGTCTATTGTTACAAAGAACAAATCAATTGCACAAATGACGTTATCCTTATCCAAATTGGCTAATGTCTGCCAACCTATCATATCAAAATCATGCATTTTTGCCCACGCAATTCCCTGTGGATTTGTAGTCTGCCACGGGAAGGTAAGCCTGTTTGAAAGTTCAGTACGAAAATGCGTCAGCAAAAATTTTCACCAGTTTGTATTGACGTGAAACAATTCAGGTCTTTGTTCTAATGTTTTCATGATATCCGGAGCTCAATTACAATCGATTTGATGACAATCGATATTGTACTGGTTGATGAACAACCGCTTGTCTGCATCTTCACAAAACTTCCGGGCTGCAGGCTGCAAGGAGAAAGACCTGGCAGGAAGTCCGCCTGTGTTCTTGCTGCAAATTTAGCAGGTAGGTTTAGTTAGGCCAAACCAAAATTCTAGGTATTAGTATTTCCCTGTTGAATCAAACGAGGAGTTTGGTCTGCCACCATGCGAGAGTATTTTTCACTGTCTGTGATTTCGTGAACATTTCAAAACAAAGTTTTTAGCAGCCGTTGCAACGTTTTCCTAAAAAATGTGATTCAGCCTTCCACTGAAGGGATGAAGCGTAGGCATTAGTTAGCGATAGCTATTTCTAGTAATAAGTGATATTTTCATATCACATTTGTAGCTAAATTCAACCAAAACTGCAAAAAGTTCATGCAAAACTAATTCAGATTCAACTTGGAGGCCTCATTTTCACAGATTTTCAACTTCATGATGTCACTGTGACGTCATAAGGTGTGAAAGTCACACCCAAATTATGCTACATGCTAGAAATTACTTGCACTGTTACTATCCCAAGTTGTATTGTCTTCTGATGAGTCTAAGGCAGTGTTTTTAAGGGGTGGAAAGAGCCCCCCTCGATATGGTAGCTCGAAAAAGCCCATATGGATTAGTGTTTAAGTTTCTCAAAATTTAGGGCCTGAGAACTGTAGCTACAAACTGTTGAAGTGAGAAATAGTCACAATATCCTGAGGTCGGATGATGCGTATGTTAACCCTATCAGGCCTAGGGTATTTGATGCTTTAGGAAGCCTAAGGGGGTCGATTCAGCCCCCTAATTTATTGCTGTTCTGGACAACGTAGAGCTTTGAAACTTTGCATGTGTATAGAATATCATATGGTGAACCCAAAAATGAAATCTATTTTTAGATATGTCCTTCCCATGACATCACATTGTTCAATTTTTTAAGTCAATAGGGTTCAGTACTAAAAATTTTCAATCATTGATTGTGAGAAAATGAAAAGCATTAAGGACATTAGGCCGATTTCATTGTATTCTGCCGGATGAGTCAGAAAAAACGTGGGGCGTTTAACGGACTGTGGCATCGCATTGAGCCATTTGATTATTGTGAACTAAACTTTTCCGTGCAGCCAAGAGTCTAACTTAGATCATAAGCCATTCTGGATCGAAATCGATCATTTCATGCATTTGTTAAAAAAAGATTTTCTTCGTAAGACCCTGTATGGAAGTCTTGTGAACTGGTGAAATCTTTGACCAATCCCTTTCAGCATTTTAGTCTTGCCAGAGCTGCAGGTACAATTTGTATTATCAGGGGATACTGAAAAAGTTAAGTCTGGTTCACACTAGGTCGCTTAGGCCGCTAAGATCGTGCAGAAAGGACCAAAAGACAAAGACTCGGAGTTTGAATCCCTTGTGTCTTGGGTCCTTCAGCACAGCTTTGTGAATCAGGCTTTAGGAAAAAGTTGTTTGCATGATGTCCCATTGCGATTTACATAGCGTTTATCTGGGTGAAAGAAACCTCTTTGCAAGACAAAGAAGTACGCATTAATGTCTTTCAGACGCATTCTCAAAACAAGACAACTTATGATAAGACATCCCAATGGAGAAAGAAAATTCTACCTCCTAACTATTCCGTTCTCCCCTGATAATACCTAATGTACCTGTACCTTCTGAACTTTTGCCAATGTAAAATGTGGAAGGGGCTCAACGAAAGATTTCATTAGTTTGCAAGATTCCCGTGCAAGGTCGTACGAATAAAATCTTTCTTAGCAAATGCATCAAAAAGACCGATTTCGATGGGGAAAGGGTTATGATCTAAGTTAGACTCTCAGCTGCACGGAAAAATTTAGTTTATGACAATCAGGTGGCTAAACGCGATGTCACAGTTCGCCAAACGCCCCACGTTTTTATGACTAACCCAATATGTCTAAATAGCATTTGCTCAGTGAAGAAAAATTGATAAAAAGTGATGATGTCATCTTATAGGAATGTAAAGAATGTGCACATGCGTAGTGGCAAAGTCTGCAAACCATAGGCTCAAATTGAAAAATAGTTAATTAGTTGGATAGAGCATCAAAAGTAGTATGCATTCCCTTCTTTTCATCATTTATCACATTAGCTGTAGACTTTATTAGGAATTATTCAAAATTTTGCACATGCATCTCTCAAAAACTGATCGCGTTTACCCCTGGAATGAAATAGATTTTTTCAAAAAATTAATTTTGATCATAGCAAGGATAAAAACTAAAAGTCATTTGGTAAAGTTTCAGCATTGTAGGTGCATTTGGTAAAAATCTACATGCAAAAAACCGCTAGGGGGGCTGATTCAGCCCAGGCTTGATAGGCTTAAGACAGTCTTCATCTAAGCAGTGCAAGTAAGCATACAACTCAAATCTTTCAATTTGGCACAGGAAACCCATAAATCTTTCATTTTCATGCTTCTCAGCCAATTGCATTGGCGTATTTCCATCACATGACCCAAAATAATCTCTTTGAGAAGAATTTTTGAGTGCCCTTACAATATGTTTTGGTTCTATAGTTTAGTATATTTTTGTTAATCCATTTGAAAGGACTTGATCACCATATAGTAAGGATTGGTAATGATTGCTCCCATCTTGGCTGCCACCTTGTTTCACCTCAATGTTTTGACAGAGAAATGTTTTTGAGTAAAGCAAGTGTACAGCATCCACTCCCTAACATGGTCATATGTGTATTGCTTTCTTTTGCAGGACATCAGGAGAGGAATGACAGGCCCCATTATGCTTATACCAGAGTTTTGCTTCATCACAGGTAAGGAAGTTGAACCTTTTGCTGATAAGCAATGGTTTTCTGAATTTCAGCCTATAACTTCTAAGCAAGAAACCATTGTTTTTCTGGATGCCTGACTAATTTGGCTGATTTGGCTGATGATAGGGCTGATCTTCTTTCCATGCGAAAAAGTGTTGAAATGTTCCGTTGGAAGGAAACCTTCGAAGAGGTAACACATCCCGATGAGCAAGTTGAGATCCTAAATGAAGTTCTTTTGAATATTTGCTCCAACTTCATACCGAACCAACTAAAGAAAATAAAGCCTCGCCAGGTACCCTGGATTACTCCCTTAATAAAAAGTTTTCTAAGAAAGAAAAATCGCGCTTTCAAATCATTTGTCAAAAAAGGTCATCCAGAAGATTTGTTTGAAGGTATCCAAAATATGATTGCTGAGGGGTCACGTCTTATCGAAGAAGCTAAGCACGCATATTTTGCTAAAGTTGGTCGCAAACTTTCAGATCCTTCGACTGGTACAAAGATGTATTGGTCTCTTGTCAATAAGATTTTAAACAAAGCTAAGATACCCGAAATACCTCCTCTCTTGGAAAATGATATCTTTATACTGGACTTTGCTTCCAAGGCTCAAATATTCAATGATTATTTTATTCTTCAATGCACAACATTGGATACAGGCTGTGAAATTCCTTGTGATTTACCTGAAAACATGTCCCAACTTACAGAGTTTGCTATCTCTGAGGAAAAGATATTAAAAATCATTCAAAATCTAAATTCGAACAAAGCACACGGTTGGGATGGAATTTCAGTAAGAATGATCAAAATATGCGATGAGTCATTGATTGTACCACTTAGACTAATCTTTGAAAACTGTCTGCACCAAGGGATTTTCCCTGAGCCCTGGAAACGAGGGAATGTTGTCCCTGTTCATAAAAAGAATGAAAAGAATTTGAAAGAAAATTACCGACCTATTTCTCTCCTTCCAATCTTCAGCAAAATTTTGGAGAAGCTTATATATGACTTCTTGTACTCATATTTGATCAAAGAAATGTTATTAAACCCCAACCAATCGGGATTTCGTCCAGGTGACTCAACGATAAATCAACTGCTTTCCATAACTCACTCTGTTTTCGAAGCATTTGACTGTAACCCCACCCTGGAAGTTCGTTCTGTTTATCTTGATATCTCTAAAGCGTTTGACAAGGTATGGCATGACGGGCTTATCTACAAGCTACGGAGGTGTGGTATATCGGGAAACCTATTGTTGCTCCTTTGAAGTTTCTTGTCAAATAGGAAACAAAGGACTGTTTTGAACGGCCAGTCTTCAGGTTGGGGAAATATCTCCGCTGGTGTTCCACAAGGCTTGATCTTGGGCCCCCTGTTTTTCTTGATATACATCAATGATTTGTCACAAAATTTGAGGTGTAGTGCAAAACTATTTGCGGATGACACGTCACTCTTCACTATTGTTAAGGATACAAGAGCAGCTGCGACTGATATGAACCATGACCTAGATCTCATTAGACTATGGGCACAAAATTGGAGAATGTCCTTCAACCCAGACCCTAGAAAGCAAGCTGTTGAATTAATCTTTTCAAGGAAAAGTGTGAAAACTGACCATCCTGTTATCCTTTTTAATGACTTACCAGTAATGAAAGTGGACGAACACAAACATTTAGGCATAATACTAGACTCTAAGCTTTCGTTCTCTGCTCATATACACGCGGCAATAACTAAGTCAAGAAAAGGGATCATCGGTATGCTAAAGTTTCTATCCAAATATCTTCCAAGAAACACCTTGAGCAATTTGTATAAACTATACGTAAGACCCCATTTAGATTATGGTGATGTAAAGTATCATGTGCCTGAAGGAGACGATGGATCTAAGAGTTACCTTATGGGCAAACTTGAATCAGTGCAATATTCTGCTGCGTTAGCAGTGTCAGGAACCTGGAGAGGAACATGTCGGGAAAGGCTGTACAATGAGCTGGGATGGGAATCTTTAAGTTCAAGAAGATGGAGTAGACGTCTAATTCTTTTCTATAAATTCATCAATAACTTGACGCCTGACTACACGTGAGATCCCATTCCACCGCTGCATGAGACAAACTATATTTTTCGAAACCAGCCAGTAGTAGGACAAATAAGGGCAAGAACGGAAAAATTCAGAACTAGTTTTTATCCAAACTGCTTGTTTGAGTGGAATAAACTTGATCCTGTGTTGAGGGCATCCACTTCAGTTAGCATTTTTAAAAAGAATTTATTTTCACAGATTAGACCTCCTGCTAACTCCGTATATGGTATTCACAATCCTAAAGGGATTGCGTACTTAACTCAGTTGAGAGTTGGACTAAGCAAACTCAATTTTCACAAATTCAAACACAATTTTAAAGATACAATAAACCCAATGTGCCCAATAAATGATGGCATAGAGGACACGGAACACTTTTTGCTGCGCTGCAGCTCTTTCACAGAGTATAGGCGCAGTCTTCTCGCTGGTGCTAACGATGTGCTCCAAACGCACGGATATTTCGAGTCTCTGGGCTCTAATATTTTACAGGTTCTTTTATACGGGGATAAAAACCTGCCTTTGGAGGCAAATGCTTTAATCCTGAACTTAACGATTAAGTTTATTTTGGAAACAGAACGCTTTGATTAATCTATCCATTTCCCTACGAATACCCCCATACTCCAACCCTATTTGTATTTAGTGTTGTTCGTAGTTACTTTTTGCGTAATAGTTTGAGGTAGCTTGCAACCAAGTAAGAAATTTTCTTTCCAACCTAAATCTTTGGGTTCGAAGAACGAACAAATTTTATCCAGGTTTCCAAGTCTCAGACTTGTTTATATCTGGAATTACTTGGTAACAAGCTACCTACGCTCAAAGTTTAATGCCGTATTTAATTGTATGTTGTTCGTTTATGTTTTTCGTTCCCTCGTTGTTTCTTTGCGTAAAGTTTCTTGTTTTGTCCTCGTTTTGTTTCATGTAACCAAGGGGTAGCCGTGTAATCTCGCTCCTCTTGGAATTGTCCCTGTAGTGTCGTAGAGTCATAATTAGAAAGTAAAGTAGAACGTAACTAATATTGTAAATTTTTTATCTGAATGTAAAAAAAAAAATTTGGCACCTGCATCTTTTCGTATCAACTCGGCATAATTCACCTACTAAGGCCCTGTTTATATTGGGGAAAACACCTCACCTGCCAGACCCGGGGCTGACAAGCGAGGTAAATTTCAGCCACTGTTTATATGAGATTTTTAGCCTCACCTGTCAGCTTTGGGGCTGAGAGGCGAGGTAGAGTAAAGTCTCTCTACCGTGAAATCAGAATGAATTGACCAATAAGAAGCAACGAAAAGTTTCAATTTACCTCACCATACCGGTGGTGTTTCGTTTATATGGAAAAATTTCACCTCACCCAGGTGAGACTCCACCTCTAGTGAGGTGGGACTTCACTATACCGGTGGTGTTGCGTTCGTCATGTAAACGCAAAATGAAAAAACAAAGGATTCTATGGGAAGGTGGAATCTCACCTCTCAGCCCCGGGTCTGGCAAGTGAGGTGTTTTTCCTCATATAAACAGGCCCTAAATATATACTTTGAAAAGTGTGATGAAAAAGTTTCATCAGAATGTTATTATCAAGGGGGAACTGGTTGTATTCTTTGCTTTACAAATACACATTAAAGCAGTCTTTATGTTCTTCTTCCAGGGCTATCTGATGAAATTAGGTCAAATTTCCAGATAATGAAGGAACTTGCTGTTCACACAAGGATGGGCCCAGATCCAAGAGCTAAGCAGTTAAACAACTTTATGAATGAGGTGAACAGGTTAGTATAATTTGGGTGTCATATTTTATGAAATGTCATCTTACCCTTGGCTTCCTACACCTGTTCTTGATGTTCTTTTCATCTGGTACTGCAAGAACCATTTATCAGAATTATTGAGCAAGGTTGACCCTTTCTTTGTCAAGCAGGGGTACAAGTGTTGAATTATATACGATAAAGCTCAAGTTACCCTGCTCTCTATGAAGCCCTTTCTCTAAAAAGTCCTCCAGTCTTCCAACTGTACTGCATCACGCCTTGAATAGGGTTAGGGTTAGGGTGTTTCTTTTTGCACCAAAAAAGGAGAAATCCTGGTTGCTTGCTAGCTGTTGAATATTTATATATATATACATGTAAATATTTTGATACTGACCCTTGATGACCATAATTTTAATAATAAAATTTTTGACAATTGGAGAAAAATGGAAAAGTTGCGGTGAGACCGAGATTCGAACTCGGAACCTTCTGCTGTCGTGGCAGATAGTCTACCAGTTGACATATCTCACGATGCTAATACTTGTAAGCACAGATCATAGATATCCAAAGTGATCCCAAGATTGATAATTGATCCCTAACATTGGCTGGCACACTGCCTTCAACTTGTCTGAACCCCGCGATATTAATGTCTGAAATGTAGGTGGCTCACTGCCTTTGACTTGTCTGACCAATGTGATCTAATGTCCCAAATTTATGGAGTGCCAGATGCCAAACAACTCAGTTTTTGTATGCTGACACAATATTTCAATGGGCAAAACTATATTTGCATGGGCAATCTTAATATTTCAATGGGCAAAACTATATTTGCATATGGGCAATTTTAATATTTCAATGGGCAAAATAACATTTCTATGGTCAAATTTATATATATATATATATTTGCATGGGCAAAATTTTATTTCCATGGTAAGATTATATCTCCATGGGCAAGTTTCAATTCAATTCAGTAAAATATATTTCCATGGGCAAATTTCAATTCAATTCAATAACATATATTTTCATGGGGCACTTTACGACTAATGTCATGATAACATAAGCGCAGCGTGCTAGCCTCTTTATGGTGAGCAATAGTTTGGGTGCATACGAGGAAGGAAAGCCTCCAAATAAGTTTGCTTGCTCTTCTTGGTAGTTGTTGTATCTGCTGCTGCTACTTTCACCCTGCTGCTGCTGCTCTCTAGCTAATAAACTGTTATTGCCAAGAAATGATAAGGAATTGTTGGAAAGGAGCCTTTCCAATTCCTGATGCACTTGCTGTTTGTCTATTGTTTCTTGCTCACCTCTTCGCAGAAGTAACGGGATGTCTTCCTTTTTGTCTCTTCCAGTTCAACAAACAATAGTTTGTTGGATTTTGTTGGGAATGTGCAAACCAAAAGGAGGCTAGCACATTGCTCTCATGTTATTATGTTATTAGTCGTAAAGTGGCCCATGAATATGTATGTTATTGAATTGAATTGAAATTTGCCCCTGGAAATATATTTTACTGAATTGAATTGTAATAGGACCATGGAAATTGAATTTTGCCCATGTAAATATAAATTTGTCCATAGAAATGTTATTTTGGCTATACGAATATAAATTTGACCATCGAAATATGATTTTGCTCATGCAGACATAGTTTTGCCCATGCAAATATAATCTTGCCCATTGAAACATTAAAATTGCCCATGCAAATATAATTTTGCCCATTGAAATATTGTGTCAGCAAACAAAAACTGATTTTATTTGCATTTGGCACTCTTTACAAATGCAGGGTGGCCTATTGCCCTAAATTTGACGAGAAATTACAGCACCTTAACACCCCGATTTTTCCTCACCATTGTCTTACCTATATTTTGATACTAACCCTTTATAACCATAATTTTAATACTAACATTTTTGACGAATGGAGAAAAATGGAAAAATGGTGGTGAGACCAAGATTCAAACTTGGAACCTTCTGCACTTGCAGCTTCTGCCACAACAGCAGAAGGTTCCGAGTTCGAATCTTGATCTCACCACAATTTTTCTCCATTCGTCGAAAATTTTAGTATCAAAATTATATGTATGTATATCTATTTATATATACTCATTAGGTCAATCTCAATATATAATAAGAATAGAATATTTAAAAATAGAATAAATATGTATATATATATATATTCATAGACACTCAGAAAGAACACATTCGTTTAAACGTTTCGGCCAAAGCCTTCATCAGTAATAACTGTTAAAAATCAGACGGAGCATACATAAAGATATCGAAATTACAAAGAACACAAAACAATAGCCTAAGCGGGTCCTACCTATTACAAAGCGTAATTATGATGTGTTAAAGCAGCCGGTAATTACAAAGGTAGCGGGAGAAAGATCAAAGAAAGCGCAGAGTAGAGAGCTGCTGAAGTCGGTGGCTGTGTCTGTCTCGCCGAAGCTGAAAAAGATCGCACGTTACAACAAAACAAACAATAGAAAGATCCGAGAGAGGATTGGCAGAACAGAAAACCCTAAAAAACAGCGTGTGTCCCTAACGAAAACTCAGCGCCAAAATTAAAACAACACAACAACCAAAATGTAAAAAATTATGAAATATATGTATCAACCTGCCTAGTGTTTAAACCCTTAGGGGCAAAGCAATCCAGCCGATATTGCCAGAAGCTTTCCCGCATCCTATTTCCCCCTGTTAGCCTATCAATTATCTTAACACTAATATCCTTCAGAAACCCGTGGTGGCCTTCTTCAGTAAAATGCCTGAAGAATTCCATTTGGGGTACTGAGGCCCCCGAATTAAACCTACGACTGCACGCCTTGTAATTGTTAAACCTAAGCCTAAAAGGCGTGCAAGTGCTACCAACATATTGTACACCACAAACGGTACATTCCAACAAATACACAACATTTGACGAGTCACAATTAAACGAATAATTTATCCTATATTCCCGGCTATCTATGTTCGAATGAAAATGCTCACTATTACTCATGACATTACACACTTGACAACGAGATTTACCACAACGAGAACATCCCTTCTTATCAGTCCCCCCATTTCCCTCACTATTGAGCCTAGCCCTAACCAGTATATCCTTAAGGTTCTTACATCTCCTAAATGCTATGAGCGGTGGCTCAGGAAATACCTCCCTATGCTCCTCCGAATTCGTGAGCATAGGATGGAGTCTCATGGCAACTTTCCCCAAACTATTGAGCGCTGGATGGTATGTCGCAACAAGAGGAACCCTTTCCCCCCTCCCTTGGTCATTGGTCCTATTTCCCGAGTTTGCTAGAAGAGTTGTCCTATCCAACCTACGTACCCTATCTATTTGTTCGTTAACTAAAGACTCTTTTTAGCCCCTGTCCTTAAGCCATCCAGCTAACTCGCCTACCCTCTCCTGAAATTGGCGATCTTCCGAACATATCCTACGCAACCTAAGAGCCTGACCATAGGGGATCGCCTTCTTTGTGTGCCAGGGGTGACAAGACTTCTTATGCAAGTACTGATGTGTATCAGTTGGCTTGCAGAACAAGTCTGTCGAAAGGACTCCCCCCTCCCCCAAGTTAACCTGAACATCTAAAAAGCTAATCCTATCCCGTGATTGTTCGCTAGTAAACTTAATGGTTTCGTGGCTACTGTTGAGATGATTGATGAAAGACTTCAGTCTTTCTTCCCCATGCGTCCAGATAAAGAATACATCATCGATGAATCTCATCCAGACGAGGGGCTTGTCAGGTGAAGCATCCAACAATCTCTCTTCCAACCGGGTCATGAAGAGGTTGGCATAGGCTGGAGCGAACTTCGTGCCTATTGCCATGCCCAATTTCTGCCTATAAAACCTATCATTAAATTCAAAATAATTATTCTCCAAGACCAAGGACGCCAACCCCACTAGGGTATCAGTAGCCACGCCTGGGTTTTCCCTTCTATCCAGCGCCCCCCTGATGGCCTCTAAACCCTCCCCGTGTGGAATGCTGGGATAGAGTCCCACAACATCAACTGTACACAACAAAGCCCCCTCTGGTATCTTACCTAACTTACTTAGCCTAGATAGAAAATGGTTGGTATCCTTAACATACGACCTACTTTGGCTAACCAACGGGTTAAGATGGTGGTCTAGATATTCTGACATATGCTCCGTTATAGTACCGCTATTGGAAATGACTGGTCGCCCCTTTACACTACTAAGACCCTTGTGGATCTTAGGCAACAAATAAAATCTACCTAACTTAGAATCCTTAACCTTTAAATAGTCAGTCACTTCCTCTAACCCCGGGTCCTCCTCCCTCAGCTCATTCAACCTAGAATTAATGGTCTTATCCAAATCTACCGAGGGGTCCACCTCTACTTCTTCATGAACCTGCCTATCGTCTAATTGTCGGTTAGCCTCACTTATGTAATCCTCCCGATCCCAAACTACAACCGCTGATCCCTTGTCCGCCTCCTTGATGACTATGTTCCTATCACATTTAAGCTGTTTCAAAGAAAGTTGTTCAGAAGGAGAAAGATTACTAAAATTCTTACCCTCCGGCGAGACAGACATTACCTCCTTCTCCAACAGCGAAAGATAGTTTTCCAGAACTGGGTCGTCCTTAGGAGGCTGCCACGTGGATTTGATCCTAAATGTATTACTATTATTATCAGTCGCGTCCTGAGAATCAATATATATTTATATATATAGAAACTCAGAAAAACACATTCATTTAAACTTTTTGGCCAAAGCCTTTATCAGTAATGACTGTTAAAATTGGAGCATATATAAAGATATCGAAATTACAAAGAATACAGAACAATAATAGCCTAGGCGGGTCGTACCTATTACAGTGCGTATTAAAAATGTGTTAAAGTAGCTGGTAATTACGAAGGTAGTGGGAGAGAGATCAAAGACAGGGCAGAGTTAAGAATTGCTGGAGTCGGTGGCTGTGTTCGTCTCGCAGGAGCTGGAACAAATATATGTTAAAACAAAACAAGCAATAGAAAGATCCAGTGGGTGATCAGAAAGAGATCCCTAGAAAAACAGCTTGTGTCCTCAATGAAAAGCTCAGCGCTAAAATAATAAACACAACAACCAAAATGTAAACAAAAATTGAATTTATATATCAACCTGCCTTTTGTTTAAACCCTTAAGGCAAAGCAATCCAGCCGATATTGCCAGAAATTTTATCATTTTATGGCAGTGGCGGCGGCGGACGGTGCTATTAATGCTAATATTTTATTAGCAGTTTTTTTGCAAAGTAATTGTGTAAAATAAGGCCTAAAACAAGCTTCGAAAAATTTTGAAACTTACTTGTCATTCCATCCAAACGTGAGGTCTCTTAGCATTTTTTGGTTGCTGCAATGTATTGCAATATCACACACAATCATTTGTGTGGTGCATTTGAATCCTTTTCTATAGTCTAATCCCGTGAAAGGAACCACCTACATTACCTTTCTATTGATATCTGAACCCTCCTCAATTGATGGCCACGATATTACTCGGCCAGTTTTAATAGTGAATGCAGAGGAACAATTGAAACTTGCGTCATATTTCCCGTTGTTCGTTATGCGTTGCCCATTGTGGAATATGCAAATGACTACACCGTGCTAATAATTCTTCGAAGTTGGTAGCATCGGATCACTGCGGCCGTTTCAACACACTGCACAAACGATTTGACCCAAATCGCAGAGATGAATCGAGTCACATCAAGTTGAGTTAGATGGGGTGTTTCAAAATCTTCTGGCTTTTTTCTTCACAAGGGAAATTAAGTCATAAACAGCGCCTTCATCTCCAAGAAGACGGGCGACCATATCCCCCTGTTACCATAAAACATCGAACCTCTGTAGGAGTTAGTGTGTGATGGCTGTTCTTGGATGTGTGGAGACACCGAGAGAAAGACGATTTTTTAGACATGTCTTGTTATGGGAGATCTGTCAACGATAAGATTTGTAGTGTGTATTTCAATTTGAGTAACGACATCAAAGACTCGACTCTGTTTAAAAAAAAAGGATTCATTTTATTTTCGTTTTAGTATGGCTTGTCTAGAAAACTTAAACCTTTACCGCATGAACTAATTCCAAATTCTACCAGAATCATCATTACTTTGATTATTTTGCTTTCTTGCCTTGGTAAATTTCATGTTAAACCATTGGAATTCCTAGTCTGCGTTGCAGACCAAAGTCTGAAAGCTTGAGAGCCAACAGCCATACTGCAAATGCCTTGCAGACACAGTAAGGGTGACCGTGCTATCAAAATTTCAAAATTAATAGTGGGGCTATCACTAAGTGGCAAGTGGCCGTAAAGGCTGAACAAACCATCCTGGAGCAGAGCCGCATAGCCCCAGACATTTGTGGAAATAACGAGCGATCATGTGAACAACCAAAGAAAAGCCATTGATCGATCACTCAATTTTAGTATGAAGTTTGGAAATGTCATATCGAAGTTGCAGCATTCTCTCAGTTCAAGAACTCGCACTTAGAGGTCATAGCCAATCAAAACATGCTGTTCAAATTAAGCTGTTCAAACTATCTCCATGACTTAAGACTGATGGCGACTGTTCCTTCACAAGGCATGCATATGACCACTAAGTCAAATAGTCAACGGCGTGTGAGAGGTTGTAAATAAATCCTATGCATTCTTTAAACAGTACCTATTTGAGGAAGGTTGTTAATAAGAGCTATCTGTTTGTTGTTACCTTGCTGTTACTTCTTGCTTCCAAAAACTCTTTTCTCGATGTTCTTTTTAAATTTTAATAAATTTCTGCAAGGAATAGTAATCAAAGCTCTGGAAAAGACTTGGAACTGCAGTAAAACAAAAATATACCCTTTTTCCAAAGTAGGAGTTTCCATGAATATGAGGGGTGTGGCTCTAAAAACTTTTCCTGGAAGCCTTCGGACCCACAGTTTTTCGCTTGCAAGTATTAGCAAATTAATTTACCTCCCAGCCGCCCCTGCCAGAAGCTTTCAGGCATCCTAATTTCCCCTGTTAGCCTATCAATTATATATATGCTAATATCCTTCAGAGACCCCTAGTGGCCCTTTTCAGTAAAATTTCTGAAGAATTACACCTGGGGTACTGAGGCCTCAGAATTCAACTTACGACTGAATGCCTTGTAGATATTAAACCTAAGCCTAAAAGGTGTGCAGGTGCTACCAACATATTGTATATACACCACAAACAGTACATGACAACAAATACACAACATTTGATGTGTCGCAGTAAAACGAATAGTTTATCCCACATTGCCCGCTATCTATGTTGGAATGAAAATGCTCTCTATTGCTCATGACATTGCACACTTGACAACGAGATTTACCACAACGACAACATCCCTTCTTATCAGTCCCCCTGTTTCCCTCACTACGGAGCCTTGCCCTAACATCTCCTAAATGAAATCAAAGGTGGCTCGGCTCAAGAAACACCTCTTAGGAGCCACCTTTGATAGCACCTTTGATATCAGGAGCTACCTTTTATAGCAAAAGCCACCTTTGATTTTGGCTTGAAAAATACCCAGAAAGCAAAGCAAGAAATATTCCAAATGATTTTATCTTGGAACCTCTAAAAATTGTTCTGGAATACAATACATACAATTTTGATGGGAAAACATTCTAACCAGTCGACTAGTCATACTGTCAAAATAATTAATCTATTTGACTGGTCCTTCAATCCAAATAATTGCATTATTCGGGCTATTCTGTTTGATAATTGTTTTGCTTCACTGCCATTCAAATAATGATCAGATGACAGAATAGCGATTATTCGACCTTCAGTGGACAGGCCTACCTAAAAAACATTGTTATGAGATGTTCACAAGGGAACGGAAAGTGAGCAAGAAGACTGCTGTGAAATCTGCAAGAAACTCGTAAGAAACTCCAAGTACTGAAAATCTGATGATTTTAAGAAACTTTAAGTACTGGCCAAAATTGTTAGTTTCTTGTAAAAAAAATACATGTAGCCCTCCAAGTTTATTACATGTTAGGAAGCAAAAACAAAACTGTAGATATTACGTTTTACAATTTATCAGAAAAATGATTTTAACATGGAACTTTCAATGAACTACAAAATGCATAGGAAATATTGGTCCTTAACAATCAGTTCACTTTTTCTTTGCTTTATTTTACGATAGTTTGCAAGAGAGATCTTTCCCCATGAGCCCACACCTACCTTCCCCGTTGAGGTTTCTGGTTTGCCTACATTTTTTGAAGATGAAGAATGCTACAGTCATCTTACTTTGCCGCAAAACATTTCTTCAGTTTAACCTTTGAAGCCTTCCTCTGGTCTTTAGAGTAGGACAGGATTGCTACGAGTTTGGGAAAGTGTTCTGGCAAAACTTTGAAAGAGACTTGGCTGTTTTGTTTCAGGGGTTTAAATCTGTCCCTAATGTTGGCAAAATAACCGAGCAACAAGGAAGAACATTACAAACAATGGAATAATATCTTACACAGCTTTGTTTTGAAAAAGTCTATAGCGATTCGAGTAGACTGATTCTCTCTGCAGAATTCTGGTAAAGGAAGGCAGTCCCCGTTGCAGGAACACAACCGTTGGGGTTGCTGTTAGCGTTGATAGCATCACCTTCATTCATTACAGTCCCTCTGTATATTTTCCCAAGACCTGTGTATCTCACATCTTATTTACAGATGACATTCTAAATGGAAGTTTCTGTTGTTTCTAGTAATGAAAATGCCGCCAAGCAATTGAGTGATTGGAAGCTTGGGGTAAGTGCTCTTAGTTTAGAACTGATCAGCTTTGACAAGCAGCTTTATTGTCTTTGTATCCGTAATATGACATGCAGAAGCTACTCATGTTCCAGAAAGGAATTAATAACAGTGATTGTTTGTGTGTAGTAGAATGTAAAACATGTATAGTATGGTATATATATATATTTAAATAAGATGTACACAAAAAAAGATATACACAAAAAAAGAAGAATTGAAGTTCTTGAAATCTTTTATTATTCTTCTACTTTCTTCTACTCTCGACGCGTTTCGACTGTGTTGTCATCGTCAGGAGAATGAATTTTTTCAGGCATGCATGCCTTTTTATAGCCTTTTTAGTGGTCAGGTGACCTTAATGAGGTCACCTGGCCTTAAAAGGGTCATGTGATGCCAAAATGAGGCGTCATATGAATCCTAGATTGAAGTTAAATATTACGTTGTATTTGTAGAAATTGATAGGCCACAGGGGAACAAAGTATTGCATAATTTCGTGAACGGAAAAAAGTGCCCTAGCCATGGGTTTTTGGGGGATTTTCGATTAATATTGGTCGGGGTGGTTGAGTTTATTGTTCAGGCCCTTAGGGGAGAGAGTCTGTAGTCGTTTAATCCAGTTATCCTCATGTGTTTCTAATAAATGTGTCATATTTTCGACGTATTCTTTTTCAATTTTCTCAATAATTATGAATCTTGCGTCTCTTTCGAAGACGTGATTTTGCTCTTTGAAGTGCTTTTCTACCGGAAGGAGCTTGTCATATTGTGTAGATTTTAAGCGAGAACGATAGTTGTTAAGTCTATAGTTAAAGGCCATTCAGATTTGCCGACGTATTGTTTCTTACAACGGATGCATTCAAGGAGATATATCACATTCATGCTTCTGCAGTTGGATTCGTGGAAGATTTTATATGTTTTGTGGGTGTTTACGCTAGTGAAGGAATTAGTTTTAATGACATTGTTGCAGCATAGGCTTCTTTTGGTGTTGCATGGTGAGCAATATTTAGCCGTTCTATTATTGGCTTTTTTTCTCAAAACCTTATCATTAATGATAGTGTTACAGCCGATTAATTCTCTTAGGTTTTTGCATCTACGGAATGCAATGATCGGGGGTTCCGAGAAGAGCTTCTTCAGTTTTGGTTTAATATTCAGAATATCCCATCTTTCTCTTAAGATTTTGCCAATTTGGGGAAGTGTAGGGTTGAACGTGGTAACTAGGGGGATTCTTGTGGATCGTTCCTTGGAAACTTTCTTCAACGTAGTGTTTCTTGGGGTTATGATGGCTTTATGGATTTGATCATGGAGGTTTCTTATGTGATATCCTCTTCGGAGAAAATGTTCTTCCATTTGCTTGCAGTTGCTGCTTAATTCGTCATCTTTTGTGCAAATTCTTCGTAGTCTGAGTGCTTGTGAATACGGTAAGCTGTTCTTAAGGTGTCTGGGGTGGGCTGATTTATAATGAAATATATATATATATATTTAAATATATATATCTATACATATACAGTATGTAGATCAAAAAATTGAAAAAGAAATGGCCATGATATCAACATCGCTCATCCGGTCCACAGATGCTTGCAATGATGGATGATGAGTGGCAGGACAAAGCATTGGCAAGATATATTTTCATTAATTGACTCATTCACCATTGTTTTTTTTCCTTTTAATGGTGTTTCTACCAACAAATTTATAGATAAAAAGCTGTTTGAAAATATTACATTGCATTAGTGCACCATTTGAACACAATCAATACCATTATTGTATTGTAAATACCATACTGTATTTGATTTGTGCTATAAAGGAGTTGAGATGAAAAGTGAGAGATTTCTACTAGGGGTGAAAAGCCCATGCACAGTAAATAGTCTCCCAGTTGATCTTTAACTTTTTTCACAGCTATAAACTAGAGTTGTGACCATAAAATACAATCAGCATGTTTATAGATAACGTATCTTGGAGTAATGAGATCAGCCCTTACCATCTGCCTATTTGCTCTCTTTGATTTTTTTCTTGGGTTAGATTTCAATGTAGATTCCAAATTTTGATGTTGTTTTTATTGATTTTTGGTGCCATTTTGCCATGATGTCGCAATGAAATCTATAGAAATTCTCTGAAGTTATAGTGGTTCTGCCTGCCAACAGTTGGTGTGACCCAGATTGTGTTTCTCAGCTGGATTCATGCACAATTCATATCTATGATTTGTTGTAAGATATCAAATTTCAAAGAAAAATATTGCTAGCGGTATGTTAATGCTATCAATGATCGTCACGACCATCAATTAGAATTTGGGTAGAAATCTGTTAAGATATTTTGGTAGCAAGTTCTTATAAGCCCTGCATGGATTAGAATGTTCCAGACTATCAGATCAGGCCTTTTTGTTGATCAAAATAGAAGAAACTTTCATTTTGAAGTGAGCCTGAAGAGTTCCTTATAAGTAAGGCGGCTAATCATTTTTCAGTGGCCTAAATGTTTAGCTATACTGTATGTATGCAATTTGTTGCTTGAAAATAGAAGTCAAGGGCTGGTCTTAAACTTCCAACTATAAATTTGAACTGAAGGCCCTCGGTACCTTTTTCCCAGAGGCTACATTGGTCATGGAGTTAAGATATTTTGCAGATACTTTCAGAAATGAATTGTGCATGTATTGATGTGAAATCCAGCTGAGTCAAGCAATCTTTGGGACACACCCACCCTTAGTCAGCAGAAACACCATAACTTCCAACAATTTATACACCAAACAATTTCCAAGAGCGTAAAATCGACAGAGAGGAAGTGTGTTGGACAAAGTGGTTGGTTGACAAAAACATGTGGTTGACAAAAAAATTGTCTTTTCATGTTATTTGTGGAACGCTCACAGTGGGTGCACCATAATGTTCAGGGGTTGGAAGAATATGACGCGAGTAATGGATGGATTACAGTGAATTATGTTCAGCTTGTTAGATGGAAGAATTTTCAGGCTTCGTTTGTTATTTTTAGCACCATAAAAAGAGGTGTTGTGTGTACATGAAGAAAGTGTCAAAATGCATGTAAAGTTCGTATATACTCTGTCCTGGTAGTAAGTGATTTTAGTGGTGCGTGGTTTATTGCACTCTGTTTTAAAGGGTTTTGGAGATTGAGCATGAAAAACTAGCGTTCAAGCACGTAGTGTTACAAAACAACAACTGGAAATGAGTTGAACTAACAGAGATAATTTTGAACAGTTAACATCAATAGAAACATCTGTACTCTCCTCTGTGTTCAAACACTTGTACTTAGGCCTTTTGATGGTGAATGCTTTTCCAGCCAGTTACTCCATATCACTGCAGTAATCGTGGGATGGAGAGGAACTGGATACCTTCAATGCTTTGAATCAAATCACCTCATCATTTTCACACATTGAATCTATGATCAAGAGCTGGAAAACAAAGTTCATACATTGGAGACACCTGCAGTCCAAAGGGATTGTGCTTCCCCATGTCATCTGACCTTCCTGTCACCTTGTATGAATCATGATGCTGTGTCATAGTGGTATACAGGAAATTACAAGAATTGAAAGCAAATATGAACGAAATTGAGCATCAATATTGTACTTCATTTGGACAACAAGTTTAATAATTTATTTCCTTTCTGCAAAACTTCATCAGTTTTTAAGAATATGGAACACTGGTTGCCTCCATGATTAAAGCGTAGGCATGTGATTTTGCCGCAAAGACTTAGAAGGTGCATAACAAAAATCTTGCTTCTTGGGGCCATGAGGTGCGTGATGAGGCGTGCTTGGGATCGTGCACCTCAAATGGCCAGGTATGATGTACTGTGAGAGTCTTAATTGAATCACAAAGAGCAACACCAAAAGTCAGGGACCACAGTGCCATTTGACATCGTTTTAATGATCATATTAATTATACATGCCCCATCAAGCAGCACTTACATTCTGTTGTTATTGCTAGTCCAGAAAATGATGATGTTTGAATGTATCTTTTCTAGTTTGAACAACAGCTTATGCAGATTGAAGCAAGGAACATGCCCCCAGAGGCCATAAGTCAGAAAGATAAAAAGGTAACCAATTAGCCTACTATTTAACAACTTTTGTGTATTTTTAAAAACCCTTTGCATGCTGCAGTTGCTGATTTACAGTAGGACTGATTCTCCTTTGTAGGCATTGGTAACAGAATTGCTACTTATGATAACAACTTCTTCTTCTTGTGATTTGAGCTTTTCATTGGGCAAAACTGGAAAAATCTTAACTTTATTAGTTCCTTAAGCAATTAGAAGCTGTTTCCAACAAACATAAGCATGGTTCACAATGAAGTGGACTTTATTGATTAGTGATGGAAGCTTCTGCAGTTAAACTCGTGAATTCATGGTTTATCAAATCTTCAATATCTACCTCCAATCTGTATTTTGACCTTGGCTTGATGATTTGTTGAGTTTGGAGGGGTTTTGTTGTCTTGTCATATTACATACATTGGGTTTTCCCTAGTAATGGAATCAAATTTTTGCAGAGGCAGATCATTCTTGTTTGAACAGTTTGATTGAACTCTCATTAGATCCTGTATCCTTTAAACTCAACCATGTATTCATCTTGGAAACATTTTTACCTGAATTTACTCTTCTTGAACCCTAGTTTTCGTACAAACAAGAGGATGCTGACTGGTCTCGTGACATGCGAGGTGCTGCTCTCATATCTTCCCAACCCTTAAGAAAGTGGATGGTGTGCTTTACAAGCAGAGACAGAGGCATTGCACAAGATTTTGTTCAGACCTTGCAGAAGGTCAATCCTCCTATGGGCATTCCAGTTGACAGGCCAGAGATGTGAGTTGATCACCATGTAAATGCTTTTGGGTCATTCCAAATAAGTACAACAGATGCATGTCAGGTGACATTCTCAAAAGTCCTGCTAATTTTAACCACGGGAACCCATGCATCTGAGAACCTCAGAAAAAAATTTTCAGCAAGATATCTCATTTGGTTCAGGCTTTATGCTCAATTGAATATTTAGCTAATTGATGCAAAAATGAGTTTTTTCATGAGATGGCAAATTCAAGCTCAAATATATGAAAAACAAAATTTCCTATCGCATCTCAATGTGCATTTACTTATAGTACGCTATGAATGATTGTAGAAATTTAAAGTTTTGCGTAATTGAAGACCAAGGTATTTGTAGAATATTGCTTCAAAGTTTGAACCAAATTTGATTTTGGCCCCAAAATGTGTCTGGGGAAAGGATTTTGGTGTTGGCTTTCTGATCGATATGCCATGATGCTTTTCAGTTTTACGGAATAGAATACTGATCTACCCTAGATGCCATAATGTAATTTACCAAATGCTTTTTGCAAAATTCCTGTGTTCAAGGGGGCTGCAAAGTTTCTTAATTTTTGTTGAAAAGTCTAGTTTTCCAAATTTTCAGATGGTATCTTGCAAAAATCCTACAACGCTGAAGGTTACAGTAAACGTTTCTGACACAAAATTTGGTTTTCGCTCCCTAAAAGCCGAGTTATCAACGGAGTCAAGGTAAACTATACATCATTCTATGCACAAGAATGTGGGGATTCTAACCATGTCAAAATTATTGGAAATACTGTAAAATTATATTTCCCAGGCAAATTTATTGCTTTAAAGAGTGTACCACCTTCAAAAGCTATTTCGTACCCTTGCGTTTGAGGTAACAGAATCTGACTTTCATTAACAGGAAGTGCAGATCCTAAGCTTTTAAAGTGTGTCTGGAATTTTTCAAATTCCTTTTTCCTTTGAATCTACATGCTGTCCAAAATTTGCAAATGATTTTTCTGCCCTCCCTCAGTTGTATTTGGCTATAAAGGCGGACCAGGACACATACGAAAAATTTGGGACATACTTTCCAAGCTTCAAGTCTGTCCTGGCCATGTGCAAATTTGCAAGCCATTCGGTTGGCTCAAAGGGTACAAAATAGCTTTTTCGTACCTGTACATCGTGGATTTGTGAGTCCTGAGAAAAATGGATTTTACATAAAGGAATCTTTTTAAGTACACAAGGGGACCATATAAACCACACTAATCCGGATCAAGCCCGGATCAAGCCCTTTAGGCTTAGAAATCAATTAGATTCCTCAAATAATTACCTGATAACCACAACCATACAAGAACATGCAATGCACACACAACCACAAGGACTTAGGGATTATCGGCTTAACAGGTCAAGCATTTAGGTATGGATTTTGAAGACCACAAACAAAAACTTTGATTAAAAAATTAAGGAGACCTTCGTTTACATGAAGCTTCTTCCATTTTCAAAACTTCTGTTGGCTTCAAGCAAGGTATCATTGTGTGCCTGGAAAGTTCAGTTAACAGAATATGAAAAAATCGAAAAATTGATATTTTCACCCAGAAAACGTTTACCGTAACCTTAAGATAGCAATTTATATCATCCAAATGTGCACATGCAGAAGTTTTGAAAAAATGCCAAAACCAGGGAAATTTTGTTCTGATATGAGAACAATAGCTCTGTCAAAATGGATGCGCGCTCAAAACGGTCAAATTTGGCCAACTTCAATGGGCTAGAAATCTAGTGTCCCAAGGAGTTACATTCCCACAATTTTTTACATGGATTCCTACACCTTATAACTTATTTACCTGCAAATATGGAAGCGAAACGGAGTCTGGAAGAGTGCCAAATAGCAACACTTGCCAACACGGGGGTAACATGATGACCAAAGGGTTTTTTGGGCAGACTTTTTCATGGTGCAATTTATTTACACTTTTTATTCCAAAAAAATAACCTTAGAACAGTTCATAATGAAATTATTTTATCATAATAGAGATAAGGCGAAACTGGCATCTGTTGGCATAGAATTTTTTCAAGGACAGAATGTCATGCAAAAAGACATAATGGGGAATAATGGTTTACTGTAGCTTCAATAGATTGATTCGTCTGAGAAGCCTTGAAAAATTGATGTCCACATTGTTGAATTATTAGATATTTTTGGATGTGATCCATAGGGAACAGAAACTCAAAATACCTGAACTGGACGAGGTGGGCATCAATTTTCAAAGGCTTTTTAGATGAATCAATCCATATAAGCTACAGTAAACCACTTTTTCCCATCATATCTTTTCGCATGATATTCCCTCTTTGGAAAAATTATGTGACAAGTAGATGCCAGTCTTGTCTTGGACAGATATGAGGATACCCCCTTGTTTTGAGAAAATAAGGCACAACCATAAAATGCATCTCTATAAGGATAGAAGCCATTTCATTATGAACTGTTCTAAAATGCTTTCTTTGGAATAAAAAGCAAAAATAAATTGCACCATGAAAAAATCTGCCCAAAAAACCCTTTGGTTATCATGATGACAACCGCCGTGTTGGCAAGTGTTGCTATTTGACACCCTTCCAGACTCCGTTTTGCTTCCATATTTGCAGGTAAATAAGTTATAAGGTGTAGGAATCCATGTAAAAAATTGTAGGAATGTACCTCCTTGGGACACAAGATTTCTAGCCCATTGAAGTTAGCCAAATTTGACCTTTTTGAGTGCGCATCCATTTTGACAGAGCTATTGTTCTCATGTCAGAACAAAATTTCCCTGGTTATGGCACTTTTTCAGAACTTCTGCATGTGCACATTTGGATGATATAAATAGCTATCTTAAGCGTTGCAGGATTTCTGCAAGATACTGTCTAAAAGTATGGAAAAATAGACTTTTCAGCAAAATTAAGAGACTTTGCAGCCCCCCTGGACAAAGGAATTTCGCAAAAAGCATTTGGTTGATTAAAATATAGCATCTGGGGTAGATCAGTATTCTATTCCGTAAAACTGAAAAGCATCATTGCATATCGATCAGAAAGCCAACACCAAAATCCTTTCCCCAGACACATTTTGGGGCCAAAATCAAATTTGGTTCAAACTTTGGAGCAATATTCTACAAATACGTTGGTCTTCAATTACGCAAAACTTTAAATTTCTACAATCATTCATGGTGTACTACAAGTAAATGCACATTGAGATGCGATAGGAAATTTTGTTTTTCATATATTTGAGCTTGAATTTGCCATCTCATGAAAAAACTCATTTTTGCATCAATTAGCTAAATATTCAATTGAGCATAAAACCTGAACCAAATGAGATATCTTGCTGAAAATTCTTTTCTGAGGTTCTCAGATGCATGGGTTCACGTGGTTAAAACTAGAAGGACTTTTGAGAATGTCACCTGACATGCATCTGTTGTGCTTATTTGGAATGACCCTTTTGGTCACTGTGTTTTGTCCACCCGATATTCATTGGTTACTTTAATGTAACTTTCTATTCAGATTGGAAGGAAAATTTTCTGTTGTAACAAGAGAAGTCGCATCCAGACACACAATCTTATCAACTGCAAATCAGCCTTGAGACCAATCAGATTTGTGATGCAAAAGCTGCAGGTTGGAAATCTATTTGTAAAAGATATAAAAGTTTAAAGAGAACTTGAGCTTTTGGATGATAGTGCAAGGAGGGGATTGATGAAAAGTCATCCCTTATTATGTGTCTGGTATTGTTGCAGTTGATTTTTTTAAATGGAATTTTGGTTGTTGATGATGGATTTTGAGTGTTCAACTCAACAGAGGTCACATGGATTGAATGGCCGAGTGGCTTAAATAGTCTTTGTCAGTTGACTGAAGTTAATCTCCGTTGATTGAGGTCAAACTCTGGATGGGTGACCTTGCAGGCCTGACCTTACAACTCACCTTGTTGTCCTTTGGAAGGGGTGTTAAACTAGGGGTCCCATGCATAGATGCTGCATGCACAGTGGGACCTTTGTTTAATGGCAATGGGGTTGAAATGGCCTGTTGCTCTTTCGGGTTTAGTATTGTTGAGTAATATTAAGTAGCTTGTAATGCGTATTGTAAAATTTTATTAATTTGTTAGTATTGCTGTTCTTGCAGATAATATCAGATTCATGTCTAGGGAAGAAACAATAATTTGGATGTTTTGTTAATGCCTTCTTGGTCAATTGGGATAGCAGTTTCATTTAAGCAGTCTTGATTTCTCTCAGACACAACACAGGAATTTCACGTGACAATGCATATAACATTTGTTTATTCTTCCACAGGGTTGAACTTAGAGATGACAGAGCAGAAAGCTACATCAGATCTATAAAGGAGCAGAAGACTCCAGACACCCAAATGGTAATTATCTCATTTGAAATATGTTTATTGTTGGTCTTATTGTGGCTAAACTTAAAAACTTTGCAGTGTTCAATGAGCGGTTTAAAAAAAAAGCAATCTCTGCTCAATATATATATGTAATATTTAAAACTCAACTTTTGCCCCTGCCCACCGCATTTTGATAAACATACATTAGAAAACGACTTAAAATCATTTTTTAGAAGAATAAGATTAAGAGCCTATTTTGGAATATCCAAGTATGAACCAACCATTTTACAATCTCTCAAAGAAAGAAACACTTCATTTACGCCACAGAAGATAGATGCAACTATCCAGACGTTTGAAATTGCAGTCAAAGAGGACATTAAAAACCACGAAAAACGAAACTTACCACATGATAACCTGACAAAAAAGCAACGTGAAGCCCTTAAGACACTCACAGAAAGAGATGACTTAGTCATAACTAGAGCCGATAAAGGTGGAGCAATAGTTATCTGGGGTATCGAAGAGTACCTCTTAGAAGCCAATAGCCAACTAAACAACACAGCATTTTACCAAGAACTCACAGTTGACCCCTTTGAAGATTACCAGAAAATAATGATAAACTCACTTAACGAAATGCTTTCAAATAATATCATCGACAAAGAAACATCAGATATACTAAAACCAATTAATGTTAAACCTGCCCGCTCCTATTTACTTCCTAAAGTACACAAAAAGAACAACCCCGGACGGCCAGTAATTTCCTCAGTTAACTGCCACACCACTAAACTATCAAAATATGTTGATAACTTCATGCAGCCCCTTGCTAAGAAAGTTAAGTCCTATATACGAGATACAACAAACCTCATAAACAAAATAAAGCACATCAAAAAAATACCACATAACGCAATTCTAGTTACAATGGACGTTAGGTTCTTATACTCAAACATAAAACACAACGATGGAATATCAGCCCTAAGAGAATGCCTTGATAACAGAGTATCAAAACAACCACCTACAGAAGTAATAACAACCCTAATGAACCACATACTAACACTAAACAACTTTAACTTTAATGGAAGACACTTTCTCCAAATAAAAGGTTGTGCCATGGGCACTGTAGCAGCCCCATCATATGCCACCATTTATATGGGACATTTTGAAGAAACCCACATCTATCCAGAAATTAACAATGATTGCCTCTTTTATGCCAGATACATTGACGACATTTTCCTTATATACACAGGTGGTGAAACAAAACTCGATGAATTTCTGACAAACCTTAATACGAAACACGATTCCATTAAATTTGACCACGAAAAATCAACACAATCGGTCGCATTTTTGGACACTTTAATATATATACGTTGATAAAAACAGACAACTACAAACAACGCTCTACACAAAACCTACAGATACCCACAACTATCTACATTTTAAATCTTCCCACCCTAAACATCTTAAAGAAAGCCTACCCTACTCCCAAGCCCTAAGACTACGAAGGATCTGCTCTGATAATAACGAATTGAATAAACACAGTGACAAATTAAAACAACAATTCATAGCACGTGGCTACTCTCCAACTTTAGTGGATAACCAGATAAAAAAAGCTATTGATATCCCAAGAAAAGATACCCTAAAATTAACAAATAAAGAGAAATCTAATCGTATCCCCCTTGTAACAACATTCAACAATACCCTACCCCCAATGGCCCAAATAATCCAGAAACGCTGGGACATTTTAAAACTAAAACCAGATTTAAAAGAAATTTTCCAAGAACCTGGTATGATAGCCTATTGTCGACCAAGGAACCTTAAAGAAATGATAGGAAGCAACAATATTTCGAATAACAAGGTTACCCGTACGAAACCAACTACAAAAACTATTAAATTTTGCCAACCATGTAATATTAAAAACAGCCTATGCTGCAATCATCTCAAATCTACTAACACATTCACGAGCTGTGTAACTAAAACAACCTATAAAATCTACCACGAATCTAACTGCAAAAGCAGAAACGTCATATACCTATTAGAATGCACACTTTGCTCTAAACAATATATCGGAAAATCTGAATGGCCCTTCAACTTTAGACTCAACAACTATCGGCACAGAATCAAATAAACAGACTATGATAAACTACTCCCTGTCGAACAACACTTTCGCTTATCAAACCACGACTTTGCCAGAGATGCTAAATTCACCATAATTGAAAAAATTGAAAAGAACGTATCGGATGAAATTACGTCAATACTAGAATCACATGAAGACGACTGGATATTACGTCTTAGAACTCTCACCCCAAATGGCCTAAACGGCAAGCTTAACCACCCAGAAAATATAAGACTATAGATCTTTAAACAGATGGACAGGCAACAGGATTATGTTCATTTTTTTGTTATTACATTGTTCCCCCGTGACCTGTCATTTTCTTAATCATACATAATTTGAAACAACTAATTTAACGTCACATTTATAAAAAGAATTTATAAAACTGTTGTATTAGTAAGTAACTCATTCTCCTGATGACGACCACACGGTCGAAACTAGTTGAGAATTGAGAAAGAATTTATACATATATATATTTATTCCTGCTCGTCTTTATTTTTGTTCATCTTTGTAATATTTAAAATATATATTTAAAAAGATTCTACATCCAGGGCTGCAAGGCTCAGGTGGGGGTAGAAGAAAACAAACAACCTATTTTGATTTCTTTTGTTTTGTGGAATGTGTTGTATTGGTGTGATTTCAGTGGTGGTCACAGAATGTCTTTCATGGGTGACTGTAGTTTGCTATTCCAATTGGACAGTGATGTATATATATAGGTAGTAGCTGAATGATTCTTGAGATGGCATTGATGTTTATTTTGTTTCCGATTCCCAGAATGCTGCACTCACTAAATATAGTTATTGGTGGTTTTTTAATTTGGTGATTTTCAAAATTGTTTGGAAAACTCAAATGAGGCTAGGGATGCTGTCTGGAACTTGAGGAGGAAAAGATTAAAAATTGACAAATATTGTCCAACGTTATCCGTGATTAAGATCGATTGCACTTGCATCATCAGTCTTTGGAATTAGCTTTGTATTGGATTCATCATTCATTTCAAAAAGTAGAAAAGTTTTGGTGCACATGTTATTATATGTGATGGGACACTTGTGGTGCAAAGCACTCATATTCAATTGTTTTCTCTCCAGGTTGTTTGTATTGTTCCAAATAATCGTAAAGACCGCTATGATGCCATCAAGAAGTATTGTTGTGTGGATGATCCAGGTAGAGTCTGCAACTTTTTTTATTATAGATTGAGGTCTAGCATTAGAAGCTTTTGGGCTGTGAGCAGTGAATTATGTGTATTTTTAATAAGAAGCTGAGGATATGGACCAGTACTGATTGTTTCTTAAAGGGAATGTAAGCATCTATAAGTGGCTCTGAGCCACAAGGCTGCAACTGTCAATCAAATTTTAGCCAGTCACAAGAAGCTATTCATTATTTTGTGTGATCACTTTCACTGCAGCCCGTATGCAGTGGGTGATCAATAATGGCCAAGGAAGTTGCTTCCCTGCCAACCTGCTGAGAAAAGGAAAACAGACACGAAATGGAAAGAAGTGTTCTCTGTTCATGGCTACCATGGTGAAACAGAGCTGGTGACTGAGGAAATAATTTTCCGGAAGAAATCATAGTGCTTTGAGTTCAGTTACAAATTGCTGATGTAGATGGTAATATGACAAGCGCAACAAATCCCATTGGGCCTAAACATATCTAAGGACAGCGTACTCATCACCAAAGGCTACCATAATGGAATCTATGGACAAAGGACCAGTATTCTAGATGGAATACTGCTGATGGAATCAATGCATCCAAACATTCAACAAAGCAGCCATGCCTAATTTTCAATACAATATCGATTGCAACATGGATGGCAGTGGCAAATGAACAACTCCAGCAATTGAGTTAGTGCAGCTAAATTACCATTCACTCTTTTTATTAGGCCTATTCTATGTCTTCTGAATCGTGGAAATAGGGAAGAGTGAATCTTACCTGTCAGGAAGCCTAAGTGAACAACGAAATTGAGGTTCTTGTCCCAACACAGATTTGAAGATCTCAGTTTCACATGCACAGTTACGAAGCCATAGTTATGTGCATACTCTGGTGTATCTATTTATAACAAACGCCTGATATATGCTTCTATTCCCTTTAAGATTATATATTAGATTTTCAGTACTTAGAGCTACTTATGAGTTTCTTCAAGGTTTCAAAGAAGGCTTCATGTTAACCTCCTTTTCCATGGTGAATATTTCAAAACAATATTTTTTTGAGCTTTTCATGTGTTTAGTTACTACCCAAGTAACTTCAGAGTAATAATATACAGGAGGCAAGCAAAATTAAAGATTGCTATTTTGAACATTTTGTTTGTCAAAAGAAAGATTTCTTGAGTTACATTTTCCTAGTGCTGGAGTTTCTTAATTTTTTGGCAATCTGACAGTTGAATTTCTGATAAGCAGTTTCATTTAAAAGAAATATGTTTGCATTCTTGCAAGTTCAATATGATTTTAAGCAGGTTTAGGAATGCAGTCATTGTATGATTTTAAAGCATATATGTACAGAAGTTGGCATAAAAACGAATGTTTAGAAAAGGATAAATTTAGCTTACTGGGAAAGTCAGTTGTAGCAACTTTTTAGCTGCAATGGTTGAAGAACTGTATAGCAATGTTTGACATGGAATAGGGTTGGTTTGCAGGTTTTATAAAAATCCTTTTTGATAGTTCCATCCCAGGTGATTGTGAGCAGGACCTTGTCAAAGAAACAGATGTTGATGTCAGTTTCAACAAAGATTGGCATCCAGTTGAACTGTAAGTTAGGTGGTGAAGTCTGGGCGCTGGAAATCCCAGTCAAAAACATGATGGTTGTGGGAATTGATGTTTATCATGATTCATTAACCAAGGGGAAATCCATTGGAGGTTTTGTTGCTAGCATGAACCAGCAGTTAACAAGGTAAATGACAGTTACCTTAAAGGACATGTCCTGGGTTGATAAAATTATTTTTAAAAAGCAACCTTACCAACTGCTAAACACCAGTTGTGATTTCTTTCCAAGTTTTCAAGCCTTGAACTTTCATAAATTTGACGATTAATCTTCTTAAGTTGGGCCAAATGTCGTTGCCATTTTGTGCATTGCATGAGTGTGCGAAGGCGCGATCAAGAGGCTAGCAATATGGGTGGTATAATATCAACACATTGGCAGCCTTGTTCAGGTCAATGTGAAGTGACGTCATATAAAATGATGTGATCTCACCTTTCTGAGCAGATTGAAATATGTAGTTTCCCAGATTAAAAGAGAACAAAATTGAAAAAAGTACCACACACCATTCACAACAGTGTAATCTCTTGAATAATCAAGAATTATACCCACCCTGGACTTGTCCTTTAATACCTCTCTCCCCATCATACTCTGTGTTGCCCTTTGACCTGTTCTTCTGTAGTCTTTGAATTATATCACACCACTCCTTTGTCATTCTTGCTGTTGACAGAGGAAAACAGGGCCAAATAGGGCAGAGAAAAAGTAGAACATGGCTCAACTTTTCATTAATGCCGCTGGCTACCACAGGCAGCTTTTGGGAGTAACTTAACTTCTCCCATGGTACGGATTTATGGGTATACTTTTCAGAAGTTTCTCAGGATTTATGGATGGTGCTTTTACAATTTGAGTGGTACAACCTTGTATCTTGGAAACTCAAATGACCTCCATAGGAGGCAGCTTCAGGAAAAGACTTTCCATTAAAGAAAAGTTGCAGGTGGCTGTGGCAGGCAGCTATACGGGTGGCTGCCACTGGCAGTTACAGCTATGTGGAAACCAGGCTTTAAGGACATCCGTAGTCAGATAGCAATAAAAGAGTTTAATTCTCATTTAAAAACACATGGTGAGTCATGTATTCCTTGGGAAGGGAAGGTGTGTGAGAGTGATGGCATGCTATTGCTAGTACATAGATGGTTTTGTTCTTACCTTGAATCTAGATCACAAAGGGTCAAGATTGATAACACTTTCTCTGATATCATGGAGTTGAAATATGGGGTACCTCAAGGTTCATGTACTGGTCCTGTCCTTTACACTATGTATGCAAGTACCCTAGGTGAAGTTTTTGAAAAGTTTGATATATCGGTAATGGGTTACGCAGACGACCATGCTTTGTACTCCTCTTGTCCTGACAAAGAAACTATATCATCAACAATTGCAAACATTGAGGTTTGTCTTAAAGAGTGGATGGGCAGAAATCGCTTAAAGATGAATGAGGAAAAAACTGAGTTCGTAGCTTGTGGGAGACGTAACATGCTAGATAATTTGGCAGTCAAATCATTTAGTGTTGGAGATGAGCCAGTTGAGGTTTCTTCAGCTGTGAAATACCTCGGTGTTTGGCTAGACAACACTCTCGATATGAAAAAGTTTATTTCAGATAGATGTCGCATTGCATCTCTAAAACTATACAACATCAGGAAAATTAAAAGTATCTATGTCGTGAATCACTTACAAGACTTATCAACGCCTTGGTGCTATCGCATCTAGATTACAGCAATGCTTTGCTATTTGGACTTCCAGACTCGACCATAAGATCAATGCAAAACATCCAGAATTCTGCTGCTAGATTAATACTCGGTCTATCCAAATTTGAACATATCACTCCAGCTCTACAGCAGCTACACTGGCTACCAATTAAATATCGGATTCAATTGAAGATCATGACTGTTGTTTATAAAACAGTTCATAATGCGGCTCCAGAATACATATGTGATCTCATCGAGTCAAAACAGTCAAAGTATTCATTAAGCTCTGTCAATGGCATCAATCTTCGTGAACGACGATCTCACCTGAAGACTTGTGGAGACAGAGCTTTTTCAATGTGTGCGCCTAAACTTTGGAAATCTCTTCCATCAGAAGTTAGGACTTCGGAAACTGTTGATCTTTTTAAAAAGCGCCTAAAAACACATTGTTTTAAACTTGCTTTTAATACTTCATGAAATATTTTAGATACTTTCAGACACTCGGGACATTGGATATTGTAAAGCGCCAAAGATAAATAAGCTTTTTATTTGTTTTCGTGCTACATAAGTTTTAATGTATTATTATTATTGTTATTGTTATTATTATTATTATTATCATTATTATTATTAATAGAGCCTGATTAATGTCAGAAACACTTCTGCAGAGTTATGATGCTTAATTTACTTTTTCAGTCCTGGTCAGTCAACACTACAGAATTACAAATTATTTTACTCTCTATTATCAGTTTGTTGGTTTTCTTGCATCCATGTGTTTGCATTACGTATTGTTGTTGTTTTGCCCGCAGGTACCACTCCAGGATAACTGAACAGCAAACTGGATTGGAATTCATTGACGGACTGAAGACTTGCATGGCTGGTAATTATCTTTGCAACTATCCTGTAATTTATATAATGCATGATTACTTGTGTGACTGGATTACCGATACTTCAAGTCAGTAGGAGGAACCTCCAGTGGAGATAACTGGCCGTGCGAGTGTTTTCCTTTTGGGCCTTGCGCATGCTTGCCAGTCTGACGTTAATGGTGCTAGTGCCCAGCCTACCAGAACTGCAGTCATAAGACAATGTGGGACGCTATAAAACTCCCAAGAACGCTGAAAGGGTAGATCGTACAAAGAAAACTTTCACACCTTTTGACATTTCAGACCATTCTCTTTCAAACTGGTCAATAAAATTTTTTTGTTTATGCCAAAGATTAGGCCATTTTGTTCAGACCAACTCACGTTTGAGCTAGAAAACTTTTCAGAAAAACAAGTGGACAGTTGTTGAATTTAAGTTCAGCTTTGGGAAAGAGTTTGTAAACACTTTTATCATGATTTGCCCAGTCCAAGCTCATTTCCTTGTTTTTAAATTTTTTTGTTTCGAAAGCTAACCATTTAGAGTGCAACCCCTCTAGCTGCATTTGATTTCTATAATTTCCAGCTTATCAATAATGTGAATGTGCAGTTTAAACCTTGTCAACTGTTTTAATGTGTACCAATTTCTTTTAGCGGCATTAAAAAGATACAACGAAATCAACAATGTGCTGCCGGACAGAATTATTATTTACCGTGATGGTGTTGGAGATGGGCAGGTAAATCAATGTTGATTCTCTGTAAGTTTCGTAAGTGCCCCAAACCTGTGAAAAGAAATGATTGTTCTTAATGCATTTTTTGGATTGGTAAGAATATTGGTAAATATGGCCTTTCTTTCAGAGCTCCCATTGCAGAACATTGAGTATGTTTGCAGCATACTTTAAGCCTGATACTATTTTGTTTCAATTATGATTTGAGTGTGTCTGATAGCTTGAATCAAGTAAAATGTTGCACCGCTTGCCCTAACTTGCAGCATGCATTAATTGGGGCTTGCCTCAATCAAATCTAGATGAATGAAAAAATTTGTGATTTCTTTTGAAGTGTAGAAATGTGGAAACATGGAAATGTGGCTACCTGGCCGATTTCCATTCCAAGAGGAGTCTGCCACTGCTGCCATGCAACTTTATTGCCCCATTCGGCTTTGTCTCATAAGGATTATTTCCCTTTGAAGGCTGATCAGGAAGGGGTTAACAAATTCTGTAATCTACCTCTTGTTGTATCGAATGTCTCATAGTTCCATCTCCAATGTTGTCACAAAGCGGCTTCCACCAGCGATTAAAGCTGCCAGTTACAGATGAACAATCATAAAAGCAACAGCTGAATAATGTTTGAGATGGATGGAGACAGGCACTGAAGATAGGTATCCATCATCAAATGTCAACGGATGAAGAAGGGCCAGTTCAACTTTGCCAGATGTTGGCACAGTCTGTTTTCAATGTCAAAATCGTTGCACGCACTTGACTACTGTTATATCTAGTTCTGGCATGGTATTATGGTGAAACTTGATCAGGCTCTTATCTAATGTGCAAGCTTGTCAAAATTTTGTCAGTATACTTTATTCAAGCTTCTTCAAGCCAAAATCATCCTTTTGTTAAGCTTACACAAGCTTGTTGCAAGCTGAACTATTTCCAAAGGGTTATGATCGATTTTGTAGATGAGGGCCCTTAAAATGACCTCCATAAAGCTCTGAAAAGATAGACAAATTTTTTTTATTTTTTTATCCATATAAAAATCTTACAATACATGTTTACCTACTCTACATATTAATACTATACAACTGCACAACATTACAGGGACAATAACGTGAGGAGCAAAATGGCATGGCTACCCCACGTTCTTACATATAACACTACTAGGACAATACACAAAAGAAAACGAAGAATACTTGTAAACTAATCACTGTACGCTAACTACAACCTAAATCAATTACAATGAACGCTTGCGGCAAAAGGACTGTGGGAAAGGAGTTTCAGAACAATTTCCCTGCTTCCCACCG